>JAPWLS010000651.1:0-22094 GCA_028551675.1 Tineola bisselliella
AGCAGCAAAAATACTGTATGATTTTCATACTCTATTATTTTTCCTTGATTCCTTTTGTATCATCGAATTACTAAAATAGATTTTATTTTTGTAACAAACATTATTAGTAATTTTAGCAATTCACAGACTGCAATGACGGACCGCAGTTCATATTTGTTTCAAGTCTGTTAATGATATATGAGCCGCTCAGTGCACAAAGTGACTAACTCCACTTTTTGAAAAATTTTAAATTTTAATGTCAAAGCAATTGGGATAGTAACAACTTTTTATATTTATTATAACTTTCCTGAATAATAAAGATTAACACCATTAAACGACAATGGGCCACTGAATAATAAGTAATTTATTTACTTTGACTAACTCCATACTCTTATGTAAATCGTTTCAATAACGCAATTCAAATGCACCACTCGTTGAATGGTAACAGTTATATTTGCAGTTATTGTAAACTTAAATACATGATAATGTTAATCACTAGTCTGTGGTCAAGTCATTGTATTGCGTGTACGTATATTTATTATTATAAAGCGTTCAACATTTTGTTAACAAGACTTCGCGGTCTTTTTTTATTAATAACAGCTATACAATTAATAACACTAATCTAAATACATCAACCATAATGTAAATCTTACAATTAAACAATGAATTTATAAAAAAATAAGTTTATTGAACAAGTAAACATTAATGACCCTTTGAAACGGATTATGACGATGGACATTGTAACGGTTATTTATATAGGACTTATTTGATCGGAATGGGTTTTAAACGGATTATTAATGATCCGTTGGGCCTCATTCCCGTTCGTATAATTATCATTTGCTTGAAATATGAATACGTGTTACAGAGATAAATATTCAATATCAAAGTAAAATGAAAATTAAATTCGTTAGTAATAATTGATAAGTATTTTTTAATTGCCTTAGCGAAGTTTAAATTTATAATGCGTAAGTAGGCATAGTTATATAATTTATGTAATAAATAAATTGAATCTGAGTGTTAATATGTTATTTCAGGGTCTAAAGTGAAGAATGTGTTTTTGTCTTATACATTGGCACTTTTATTAAGGACTGTTATCTATAGGTGATTTTTTCAATTGGGTCATTAAGAATAATTCTTAAACCATATGCTAGGAAATAACGAAATCTTTTCAAAGGAACCGTGCAATCGATTTTAAAATTAGAATAAAATAGCATTCAAAGATTATGTGGTCAAATTTAAAAATACATCGCATATAGTTCCATGAACCAATCGATATTATTGAAATCAATCTACAATGTCTTAGTGTAGAAAGTTATTAACGCTTATCATCCCTAAACGTGTAGGAAGGCACTTCAGTCATATCCAATGCACAACTCGGCATAGTTCAAGACATATTCTAGAAATTCTCGGAAAGCTATAGGAGTTTGGTTGAATTTCTTGTCTAATTTTAGGAATTAGTAAGTGACGTGGCTGAGATTATGTTCAAACGCTGCAGCGCTCTTTGGAGATAGAGACTAATTTGAATCCATACGATTTATCATTTCAAATTCATACAAAGTTTTATGTTTATTTAGATATCCATTTATTATTTTAATTTAAGACAGTGTATGTGTAAAATTGTGTGCTAGACGCAGTAATAAAATGCATGTTAAGTAATGGATAGCTCCTCACAATGAACTTGTCTCGATATTTCGGCTTCGACCCTTGGTCAAATCAATTATTGTCTACAGCTAGTTTATATTTCTAAGATCAATAAAAAAGCAATCTTAAAGCTAATATATCGTCCCAAAATACACTTATTAAAGGAGAAAAAAGAAAATACATTTTCACAACAAAAAGAGAATCAGGGTCTTGTTGGAATTTATTTATACAAATTAATTAAATTCTTCGAAGGGCGACTGTTGGAATTTTCGCAAAATACTTCGTGTATTTGCAAGGAGCACGTCCGCAGACACTAATTATATTAACGTTTTTGTGCGTGCTCTGATTGAAAGAATCGTTCCCAATGTTATCGACAAAATTGTAATTGGCGGGCATATGGATAAATGTACTCAAAGGTTTCTTTCATTATATTAATAACTGAAAGGCTTTCTGGGTTCAATATCAACATTTAAATTTTATTCTGTTATTTTTTGTTCGTTCCCAGAAATAGCTGCATTTTTAAATCTTAAAATTTTTCCTTTAGCTTTCAAATTAGTGTAACCATTTTTGCATCGTAATAATTTGTATTTTAACGCTGGAGAATATACGAGTATGCCAAACGTTTGTGACCTACTTCGCACATAAAGTAGTAGGTACGTAGATAAACAAATTGCAAATAAAAGAATATCAATAAAATAAAAATATTAAATCGAATAAAATTTAGACACAGGAACGTCATATCACGGTGAGCGTTAGTGACAGACTAAACTGCATTAGCCCGCTGGGCTAATATATGAAAATGTATTGTTGTTCCTAGCATCTTCTTTAGATTATTTATTTCAATGTTATTAAGCCTCCAGGCATTCTATTGTAGATAGGTTACATAGTTAATAGTAAAAACTAAATTTGTGTAATTTGTAAATAACAGAAGGGCTGACAAAAAAATTATTTTTATGAGAATAAAATCTTTGTATCGTTTGGCAACGAAAAATAATGTTTTTTTTTTCTTTACAATAATATTTTTCTTTTACCTATTATAATTTGGATAAACATTTAGACGTTGAACAATCTTGGTTGTAGTGGCTGAAATAATATTAAACTGACTTTAAGAGAAGAGACAGGGAAATATTATCTTTTGTTTGAGTTCTTACAAAATGAAATAACTTCCTCGTGCCGCTTCCTCATATTGTTTTTCCATTCCATTTGAATGAAAAGGGGGAGCACGTTTTTCTTAGTTGACAGTATAATTTTCGTACATCGTGCGTTAGGTTAGATCTTTTGTTTCATTTGATTCGATATTTATAAAAATTACTTAATGATTTTGAGATTTTTATCATTTAAGACAACATTGACTGTTTTATTCATAATTCTATATTTGCATTGGCATCAATAAAGTCAAGGGTATATATTTCATTGTTAAATTGAATTTGCAAATAATATTTTCAACGTAAGTTAATTCTGAAAAGAACTTTATTATAACAAAAGCTAACAAATTTCAACAACGTTTTTTACCCATTGAGTACGAACAAAACCAATTCAGGGAGAAAGTTTCATGCAATTCTGTATTTTGTATTTAACAAAGGTTTTCTATAGAGTAACAGGAAAATGCACTCACTGAAAATGCAAATGTTAATTTGTTTTCCATTTTGCATTATTTCAAAAAGTGCTCTAACTTTTTTTATTTACGAAGCGCTACACCGTTATTATTAATTCCCAAGAGAGACCTATCAGTGATAAACCGTAGTATTAAAGAATAAACACAACTTTTTTTGTTATAGAAATTTAAAAAGAAATCATGTTTATGGATGCTAATGTCTATACAAAGCTTATTAATATTAAATATTCTTAAAATTTCTAAAAACTTTTTAATTGGAAAATTAATAAATAAATGACGGTGTAATTTTAAATAACAACATTGTATTATTCAAAGCAACGATCTTTATATCAAAAACAAATGAATTCAGCAGCGACCTAGATTTTAAAGCAGAGCAATTACAACGTTTTGAATGAAAACCAGAGGGCCTCTCCTAACACAAGTTGCTGCAAGCGTCAAAGACCATGAGCACGTCAGGGTTTACTGGCTTGAAAAGAAATTTTGTCATGTTAAAGTTTCTCTAATGACTTTTTATTCGATATATGATATATAAAAGGCATTAAAACATCAAACACTAGAGAAAATAATATCACCCGCAACTTTTATCTGACTATTCAAATCTCAAAAACAATAATAGGTATTTTTACTCAAATTTCATTAATAAAATAAAATATATAGGTATAGAGGTAGTCAAAGCAAGGAACAAGTATTTTTATAATTTTATTAGTAATTGCAAATCTATCATTATTTTCACTACCCTCATTAGAGATCCATGTTTATAACAATGAATGAATACATTTCTGAAGGAATAATAGATATTGTTAGTTACACGTAAATTTTATACAAGCACTTACTTTGTCGTATTTACAGTTATTTATAGCAGCAACTTAAAAGACATGGGAGTGTATATTGAGTTTACTATAATGATAGATATCATTAGAATAGTTGTAATAGAAAACAAACCTTATCGTTTCTAAACGCGCAAATTAATTGAAAAGCCAAAGTAAAGCAAATGTCAAGCAAAACTAAGCAAATTATTTATAATTAAAGTGTATACTAATTATTCAACAGTTTCGTAAACCAAATTCATATTAATAACGTTCTGTTTTCCTAACAAATGAATTGAATTCTCTGTCGAATATCTCAAACTCGGTGTAATTACATTTGTGCATGAATTGAATATTGTATAACATAGCCCCTTGTTAAATAATAATTTCATTATTGGCAAAAGGAATTTTTAATTACCATGTTTCATACAATGCAAATTCAAATAATTTAATTCATAAGCGTAGCACAGGGAACACAATGTGAAAATAGGAGTGTAAACAAGAGTCCCGTCTATGGAAAGTGCACATTCACAAGCCGGCATAGTGAAAACTACTAAATACTCCACTTTAGCCTAAAAACAAGCAGTCACTTGGTGGAAAATAAAAGTTTAGATTATATTTATATGTTGTATAAAATCATACGCCATATTTCTTAGCAAAAGTCGAAGTTATCTTTAGGAAATATCCCAACAAACTTCGCTAGTTAGATTTAAGGGTAGAGCTGAAACCATAAATTTGAACAGCTAGACGTGATTCATGTGTGGTGAAGATTATGTTGCTATTTATGGCGCTAAAACGTTCTGTTTATTGTCATTCGAGATTAGGTTTGTTGGCATTTTAAAGGTACAAAGGTCACTGATCGCACAAAAAAACTCCAGTTCAATTACCATCGAAAAGTAAATGACTTTTGATATAAACTGTTTTCTTATCAGAAAATTGGTGTTCGTTTACGAGTATATGCCTAGTAATGTTCACAAAAATGTGCTACGTTATCTACTAATTACATTTGGATTGATGATGATGAATTTATAAGCATTATTTCCTTTAGAAAATAAATTTGTAAAACAAAGAATCTAAAATAAAAGAGCCATCAATATTTCTCCACAAGCATGACAAAATTGAACGCCAAAAACATGATTGATGAGCGGTCCCATCCGTCAACGTATTCTTGCCTCAAATTTTACCACAAAAAATGTCTCCAAAACAAAGAACTTATAAAATGTTAAGGCCGGATGTAACCTTTTTTATTTTATACTTTATTGCAAAGAATACCTATCTAAAGTTATTTTTATAAGAAATAATCTTTAAACGTTGCTATAACAATTTCATTCAATATTATCGTCTTCAATTGAGATGATGTCAATAGAATTTTGTGTCTATAAGTTCTGCAGACACGCGCATGTCCCTTGGTTCCTTTGTAAGAGACGTTCCTCTTTGATCTTCACCTATAAACGAATACCCTTTCAATAGATTCTCGCCTTTGGCCAATTTTTCTATTACCAATGTTCTTTATCAAATCAAATACATGTAATTTTCCTTATTGGAAGTTTTATTTCGAGATAACTACTTATATCGCGTTACTGATAATATTTTTATTTTTACTAAAAAAAATTCAACGCTTTTCATTAAACGAAGGTTCAGAAATAATTTATTAGATTAATTATAGAGTTAGAAAGTGGACAATCACAACATGGGATTGTGGACATTAATCAGATTCTACGACGTAATTAATTTTCGAGTGTTCTTCTGTTAATAATTTATAGCTTCATTTCTATTTGGCACAAAAGAATTTTCTTACTTAAAACTTTTTGGCGATTGGCCACTTTTTCCTTCATTGGCGGAGACATTTCATACATAGGTAATACTTTAAAGTTAAAATTTGTCTTTTTAATCTAATTACGATATTTTTAGAAGAACGACGCTATTCGCTATTTACTTGTCTGTTAATAGTTTTGTTTTTTACGCCATTTTCTACTAAATTATTATTATAGTAAACAGTGAACACTTACAAAGTCCTTATCCCAAACAAGGCTACCCTATACGACGGGTGTCAGAACAAAGACATAAAAATTTATAAAGCACCCACCGGAAACAAAAACCCACTTTTTTAATACCTGCATATAATAATAAATAATTCGCAACATTCAATATATGACGTCTGTAACTTTATCAAAGGTTAGACCTAACGTTCTTATTTGATTGTAGTTACTGAACTGATCTTATCTCGAGAAAGCTAATCATAAAGCGGGGTTGCAATCCTCACCCTCCTGCCGGTAGGTACTTCCCTGTTCATTCCCTTCCACTCAGTTTCATATCGACGAAATAACTCTTGACGTTTGTAAAGCAATTTCCGAATTCATATCTACAGTACGATATTGATTCGCTCGTTTTGATTGCATCAAAACAAATTAAATATCGATGTATTTGTAACAGTTATATGACGAGTTGCCACTGAAACATCTTGAATTTATTGTAATTTTGATTATAGTAATTTTTTAACCACAATTGGTTTCGAGTAGTTATGTGTAGGTACTTTTAAATATAGAATTATTATCCTAAAAGTTAGTTCATTAAACGTAGATTAAAAGTAAATCGTTTATGTAATAAATAAACGAATGATGCACATTGTGGCTTCCTTTTTATTATATGGCCTTAGTTATCTTAAAACACAATTCTGACATGATTAATATTATAAAGCAGCCCAATAACAAATTATAAATTATGAATAAATATACAAAAATAATACAATAATAAATGTAAATGTCAAAAAGACTAAAAAATCTCATATATATTTCTTTCTCTTGTAATACTGATGTTGAAAAAAGTTAATTTAATTCAATTTTATGAAAATGAAAATATTTACTTTGACACTGGTAGAATGTAGTAATGTCATAACAAGAATATAGAAGCAAAAAAAAATGGTATTACGTATAAATTGTAGGAATTAAATCACAAATACAAGATTAAAAACAAAAGAATACGTTTAAATGTTAATAAAACAGTCACAGGGACCCACTTAATTGTGTAAAAGAAAGCCTTCAAATTGTACGAGTGCTTCAGAATTTTAGTACTTCCTTTATTATTCAACGTTGGTCCAGGATGTTTTATTTAAACACAGCGAGTCGTGGACAAATTCAATATTCATAGACTACCTGAGTCTTCTTTGGGTAGTTTCTTTACGATTATAAAAGTATTCAAATCATGGTAATTATTTTTTTAAAATCTAATAATATTTGATTTTATGCCGTTTCGTGCATTGGATGTGTGTTTATTTATATCCCAATTCACCTAAACGACATAAATTACAAAAAAATGTATAAATCCTATATAAAATAATAATAATAATTTTCTAAAACATATGTATTGAGTTTTCAGATATACTGTACTATAGATAGGTTTTATTTATTAATTAATTTAAATAATTAGTAAAATAAGGTAATTAATGAATAAATAAACTTCAATATCAAATAAAACATATACAATTTCTAATTTTAGAGTTTCCTGCTTGAATAAAATTTATTCGATAGTCGCTTTAAAACAGCAAGTTTGAAAAGAACTGTAAACGAGCGAAAGGTACGATTTAGTAGATGGGGTGGAGTTGCAATATCGGCTGCTAAATTAACTTTTACCTTCATCAAGTTTTGGAAACATGAAAGCGAATGCTAACATAGTTAACAATTTATTTCCTGACGTTTTTTGTTTATATCCTTTGAGCTTTGTAACTAGGCGTGCCTAGATATTTTTTACTATTAACAAATAAAAACAGTAAACCACACTATTTTGGTAAAATAAATGTTGTGTGTAGTGACTGTCTACTACTTACACATAGATGGCGTGCTTCAAAATGCACTACAAAATCCATACTTTAATAAACGCTACTACATATATATCTAAATTATCACAACACGCCAGAGCCGTTTATAGCCATTGAGTAAGTTTGGAGATAGGTTTTCGTATTTCCTTTTCCATATTACTTTTTAATTGAATATCAAATTTGGAACTAAGTTAAATTGTCAAATTAAATGCCTTAAATATTCATACGATTTAATGTCCAAAAATATCTAAAGCCCTATGAGAATTATAAATTAAAATTGGTGTTTGCATGAAATTTAAATAAACAGTTATTTCAAATAAAGAACTGACAGGCAACTTTATTCGTTTTTGTATATTGTGGAACAGCGAATTTAGTTTGTACTTTCCAGCTCGGTTTTCCACTTGAAGGTTTTTCACTCCGCTGGGAAAACAAGTAGCCACTGTTTAACGAAGCGTTTAGCACATTTCTAGCTTTTGAGATTACGATATTTACAAAATTATAAAAACGTAGGTATAACAAGGAATTTGGCCTTCAGAGTTTTGTTTATACTTATTTGAATAAAGGGGCTGTAAAGTGTAGAATTTCATTAAGCCACATTCAGAGATTTTAAAATTCAAGCCACGTTCATGTCTACACAATAAAATCAGGCGTGAACTTTGCATTGCAGGGGGAGACGAATTTACATTTTACCTATACTTTAAGCGGCTTTGAAAGTTAATGAAAGTCACACAAGAAAAGTTCACATTTATTTTTGTATTTAATATATGTAATCCAAAATTGTATCAATATCTAAAATTCGTTCAACATAATTTCAAAGGCTTTCCGTGCCTTACTGTCCCTACTATTATAATAAATTCAATCTGACATTTCGAAAACTTTGCAATTATCAATATGATGATTTTTAGAGCGTAGAATTTAAATATTAAAAAATAAATGCTACTACAAGCCGCATATGGCCTTTTAAATTAGTTAAAACCTCTGTTACACGGAAAGTATTATGCAGGATGAATGACTGCTATCTTAATTTTGAGCACATGGAGAAAGCAGGTGCGTTTGGTCTAACAATAAAGTCAAGCACTGAAAAACTGGAGGGCAAACAACTTCATGTAAAATATTCACCTCGGTCGGAGGCCATGTTTTATTTAAGGCCCTTGCGCACTGCGGCTTCTTTAAATATTTACTAACGACCACAGGGACGAGACGTTACCTTAGCCAGGTTTGCACTTCGACAAAATACTGCAGAAGCACTTCTTTTTCACACTTTACGACCAAAGGAATCTTATAAAACAGTCTAACTCTATACATATATATATTTTTTAATGAAGGAAAATTTAAATTTGGTTGTTTAGGTACCTTTCGAAGTAGCGCCTTAAATAAATGTACGTATACATGCAGATGTTTTAATATTTATATAGGTACATATAATATAATGCATCAGCCGAACTAAATATTTATTTTCCATGTCGTTTAGTAATAACAATGTCCAATCAATATAATGTACAAAACCGATAACGAAATTGTTAAGAATTTAAACAAATTAACTTTATAAACCTATATGTATTTATGTAAATAAATGTAGAGGTATAATTAATCAATAGTCTAGTAGTTTTTTTTAATTGAAATTTTTGTTAAGAAAAACATATGCGTGGTCATAATTTGGATGTAGGTTTGATGTGTGCTTGTACTGCTATTAGGCACTTGTAAATTATAGACCTTTAGTAAATACATACAATACCAAAATACACGGTGCTATAATTATCATTCTTTTTTAAAAAATAATATCTTATTTTCTTATAATATTTTATTAACGTAAATATGTTAATTACTTCGCCATAGAGTCCCTAATAATATACACTTTGCAGGATAATATATATCAGATTTCTTCTTCTAAATCTTATAGGATTTTAAACAGCTCGCTTATTTAAATACGATTAATCATTGCATGAAATGTTTTAAAATTTATCGGAGCGGTAGTAGGGGAGGTAGCGTGAACAATCTCCTGTACCCGATCATGCGAATTATTGTCCGGCGGACCGTGTCGTACACATCTCTGACTCGCTTGCTCCCCCATATGCTACACTGTAAGATGTCTGAAAGACTGAAAGAGAAAAATATTGTTATAGACTATTTTTTTTAAATTTATTTTATTTTATTATGAATAAAATCTTTAATTCAATTTCTATATCTAACTGCCGCCCAATTATTCTTTGAATATGTTTAATTCTTTAAAATAATTTAATTAGTTTACTATTAATGTTTAAGATATCCTAATTAAATATAATTTTAAAAAGATGATATATTGAAATTTTGAAAATAACAGTTACATACAATATTGCATCCAGTAGTTATTTCATTAAATAACACGACACGGCTATGAGATGACCTCCACTGGATACCGGCACATTGCATTTTACTTACACTGAATTGATAGGAAATTGGTTTGCTGTCAATGTTATGAAATTACTCAGATAACCAATAAATACTGAGATTGGAAATTATATCTAATAAGTCAAATTATAGTTGAAATTGGTTTGGCTTAATGTAAAATAGTTCTTCTTAGTCCCCATAGTATAAAAATATAGGTTCATATGAAAGAAACCTTACATGCATTAAAAAGTGCTATTTCTAACATTTCTCTTCGCTTTTAAGCCGCTTTCGCGTTCTAGTCGACGTGTGAAAACCTCTCTCAGAAGTCGATTTCCGCCGTTAAAGCGTTTCACTTTAAAGAACTCGCGTAAAGTTTCTACAAACGTTTGTATAAATGGGAGCAGCTATATGTTGATGTTGTGAGCTTTCAAAGTCTCTACAAAGCAGCTTATGAGGTCACGATTCAAACTTTCAAACCTTAAAAGATTAAAAGCCCACTTTAAAAGCCTGACAGATTTTCAAATATGTTTTGATATTACTTACTTTTTGATGGACTAATTGTTAAGTTTTAATAGCCTAAGACTCGAACCCGTCGATCCAAAAAATTACAAAAATAAAATATTTATACTATATATATTTAATTAGTACCTAATTCATAATAAAATTAACTTAATAATAGCTACTTAATTATGCAAAATCCAATTGTTTCCATGAAAACAATACTTCAGGTGTGTTTTCTCACGAGGTTTCGGTTCTTACAAACCACAAATCTGATTGGAATTAAACCGTTGAGCGTGTTAATGGTTTTAAAATACCTAGGAATTCTGCTTACCTAAATTTTGAATTATTTTTTATATATAAAATACCTTTTATTATAGTACCTAGTAAATGCAATTGTGACTAAATAAATACTTGCACATACAATGCTCCGATTCCAAACAACATGTCATATATGTCCATGCAGACCCAAAATTAATACCTATATTTTAAAAATAATATCAACATAAAAAATAAATAAGTTACCACTAAGCATCGTAACTTGGATTATTGCGTCACACGTATTTTAAATAAATAATACATACGTATACATTCAATGTCTGACCTTAAACTTAGATGACCTTGTGATATTGATATCAACACAAGGACAACACCCAGACCTGAAACGAATATCTACTTTTTAAATATTTATTTAAAGTGTCAATATTAGTTTTGTTTTTCACGTAACAGACAGTCAAATTAATTATAAATTTATAGGGTGTCTAAGAATTTGTAACAACCGTGAAGTGATCGCGCTTCGGGATCAGCTTGGAAGTAGTCGGGTATGAGAAGAGTTGATCTCTTCAGGCCGGCATAATCGGAGTGATTGTTGCATTTAACATCTGTCTTTAATAACAGGGAGACAAGGACCACACTCTAGCTTAGAACCAGGCGGAGAGAGAGCACTCGTATGTCAGGCTAATAAGAAAAAAAATATTGTAAAACTTAGTCGAAAATAATTTTAACAAATGGTGTGCCAGCATTAATGGTTTCTGTAAGAAACTTAAATATAATTGTAATTATTAGGTAGTATTAATCGTCATTTAGAGGAAGCAGAAGTCGAGGGTGCGCCAAGTCGGGCCAAGTAATCAAGTAACATCAATCACAATTACCTAAGTGCTGTTACTCCAGGATATTTCAACATTATATAAGTAATTAATTTCCTTCAAAAAGTTTATTCAAAGAGAAAATGCCGAGATGACTGGCCGTTTCATTGTCAAGTCAATTAACGGGATTAATTTATTAAATAATACAATACAGGGATTCTTGAAAACAAATTTTAATATTTAAGCTTAAGATTTTTGTTTGGGATTAATGCTACAAGAATAAACAGGTTCTTTGAAGAATTTTATTATTATTAGATTCTAATAATAGAAATAAAAAACAAGATACATTTTTAAAAATTTATTTGTATACCTACTTATATACAATATTATATAGGCCTTTATTATATTGAAATTTGCAACTAAGCTATTATTTTTGTTAAAACAAGAAATATATACACGAGATGTCCAGACGCTGTTCAAAAATTATAATTAATAACAAAGCTTTATGTTAGGTTATTAAAATATAATCAATAATTAACTATTGCAACATTTGATAATTAAGAAGATATATATGTAAATTTATGTATGTAAGTGAAATATAATAAAAACAATGCAACTAACATTAAAGACTTTATTAATATGGAAAAACTAAAAATTTAATATTATACTTTTATTATATTGTAACAAATAGATAATTAAAAAAATGTAACAAAAAGAACTCGGTAAAATAATCAAATAAACCTATTCATAACATAAAATAATTACAAATAAGTAAATTTTATAAAATTAACAAAAGCATAATAATAAAAATAAATATTACAAAGTCAACGTATATTATAGTTCGGCGAACAATTTCTTTTATTTATATTATTATTATTGTTTATATAATTTTCAAACTTAAAAAGAGATTTCTATTCTGTTCTATCAAAGTGAATGCGTTCTGCTGTATGGTCGAAACTAGCACTTCCGCCGAATGTTACACTAGAGTACGATACATACAAACGTCACTATAAACAACTGAACGTCCAATTTGATGTAACCAGTTTACGTTACATTTGAATGTGATAGCATTACCTTACCAGGGTTGACAATTACCGCCAGTGCACTAGCTGCGTTTTGTTCCCGCGCCGGCACGGTCATATAACACAGAGACAAATTCACACGCAACCCGCAAACCGCAGTCCGCATCCATTGTGACAAATTCGTAAGCATCGAAATAAAAGTTGTTTTTTTTAACATTTTTTTATTTTCCAATTTTTTAATTTTTTTTTGAGAAACTAGAAGCGCCTGGACATTTGTTGCAAAGATAAACAATAAAACACAAATCACGTTAATATTATTGTTAATAGACTATACTTAATAAATAGTGACAAAAACAGGGCCAAATATTACGTTTCAAAAAAAAAAAGATTAATTACATCAATTAAAAGGATTGCCCTTTGGTTTGCATAATCGTTTTATATAAAAATCTTATTACTAAATGCACATACAATAAGTATTTAATACATAAATTATATTAATGCAAATATCGCATAATTTCATAGTTCAATAGGAGTTACGACGTTCACGACACGACATTCGTCGTCTATTCGCAGTCTTCGAGACGATTGCACGTTTGGCCTAACTCCTAAATTACGTAATAGACACCAGGTCGTATAAAATTTTAGATGAGACTAAAGGGGGGTTCTAACAGACAAGTTATCTATTACAATACAAATCGCACATTCAATAAAGTTCAAAAACCAATTACAATGTCGAAATGCAATCACGATGGAATATAAACTAGAACTACAGCCATAGGCCAATTTTTGTATTAATTTTAGAATTAAATAACTAGTTCCATAATTTAAAAAACATACTAGAGATAAAAAAAAACAAATACGAGTAAATTTAAAAATATTTATAGCAACGTAGTTGTTCCTGATGTCCTCTCTAGTATATTTAACTCTATGGTTGAACATAAATTTATCTACTAACAGGTAAGTTGAGCCCATTCGAGACCTATAGCTGCACTTGAGAATATGCGAAGTATGTAGGTACTAAAATTTATAAATAACAATCTAGCTATTTATTGAATTGAATCTATTTTTAATAATTACCACATTTTTATGCAAAACAAAGGTACACCACAGGTATATAGTTTCTAGATTTTTTTTATTTTTTCGTATTATTTTATTACAAAATTTTCAACAATTAATAAATATGTTTTTCAAACGGCCCTTCAGTGATATAAGTCAGTATTTCCCGGGACCAGTGGTAATACAGCCAACAATATAAAACTTAAAAAACCTGTCTGTCACACATTTACACACTAACATATATTTTAGCACCACGCATATATAATTACGTAACAATATGTTACTTTTAGTAATTTCAAAAATTCCCTTCAAAAACACTTACCGAGTTATCAACAAAGGGAAGTTTTAAACTTCGACGCGTATGCAATGGCCAATTCAAAGACTACAAATACAATGTTGTGACAAACGATAAATTTAACAAATAATGTCCCAAAAAAAAACTATGACAAGTCCCGTTTATTCGTTCTTCCCTAAAAGTATATATAAAAATAATATAAAAAATCATCAATCAATTTCGCACTAAACGCTACCCTATATTTATTATGAATAAACACAATTAACAACATTTTTTTATTATGAGAAGTTTTACATTAAGACAACAGAGACGTGTTATAATATCGAGTTACCTAAATAGGCCAAATACGAATGGATAGAGGCCTCTAGAAATACAAACAACTAGCCGATATATTTATTGAATTGTAACAATATTTTATTTACAAAAACGCACAAAAACATGTGTATGCGCATAGAAATAGAAAGGAAATGAGTTATATTGAAGAAAGAAAACTAGATATTATACCTTTTGAACTCCATAATATAAATGGTATGCATATTCTGATTAATAATTTACAACAGTTTTTTCATTTACACTGTGGAGACAGAAATTAATTATGAACCAGTATAATTTGAAATTACAAAGCTAACATCTTTTTAGAGATTATTTAACAGATATTAACAGCAATGTTAGAATTATCTTTAAAATTATTTTATGGAGTATAACAATACAATATTAATATGTTATTATAAACACTACAAACAGTCCCTTTCAAACGAAGCATTTTTCTTTTACTATTTACAAAATTTGGCAGTAATTTCGTGAGTAAAAACGACGATTGGGCGGTTAATTTTAAGTACATAAAGCGTGTATTAATAAATTATTAAATATATAAATGGACAGGATTACATAAGTTTGTTAGGGACTTGAAATAGAAATCTACATCTTTACCCCCAATGAATATAAGAAACGAAAATCACAATTTTCTATATAACATTTAATTGGTTAATATTATCACACGAAATGACGCGCCCTTTTGACCCTTTCCATTATTAGAGACACAGTATAATGTTACGAAATTTATTTATTTAAGATTACTACCAGAAATAGGAAGATGTATATATATCGTTCTGTCTCGTTTCCTCATATTTATTCAAGATATGTATTACATTTGAAAACAGACAATTAACTGTACCAATAACTGTAGGAAGACAATCAGTTTTCTAGTAGTAACATTATAAATATTATGAGAGTATATTTTTTATATTAAAATAATAAAGTCAAAAAAGTATATCTTTTTTCATGAGCCAAATGTAAATATTATTATTATAAAACTTTTTTTTAATAATCAAAATAATATTGACAATAATTCTTATCAAATCATCGGTGACCTAACAGTATTAAAAAACAAAAACTCAACACTGTCGTGAATAATTTTAAACAGACTACAATACACAAGCCTGTACAATTTCATTTATTTACTTGTTTTTTTTTTCAACAATACGATCATGTTTATTATCATTTAATAATTTGATCGGTAATAGTACGGATATACATGCGGATAATATGCAACGACGGGTATTTGTGATTGGGCGTTATATCGGCGTATGTTTTTACGTGAACGTCGACGTGGACGAACAAGCTGTCAGTCCTCGCTCAGGGAGTCCTCGTTGTCAGCCTCCTTGATGTTCGTGAAGAATGACGTCAGAGCCTTCAGCATTACACCTGAAACCACAACCAAAGCCTCAGCACGAATCCTACCGACACCATACGAGATTCAATTTCATAACTAATGTATTCATAGACTGGTCTATTAACATATTTATGACGCGTATAGACTAGTTTATAAAATGTAAACTTACCTTTTCCTTCAGGTTCCAATTCTGATTCTTCCCAAGCGGTAAATCCATCCAATGATATAAGATATTGCTCATGCAAATATTGGAATATTTTCAATGTCAAACCTATAAATAATAAATTTACGATATTTAATAAGATGCCAATGTGGTACATGAGTGAAGTCACCTGCTGCCATTGAGACATGTCTGTAGACATGAGCCCTCTGAATATAAACTTTGGATGAATCAATGAGATCAATTCACAAGTTTTTAAATTTACACTTGGAAATTAGGACCTTACTTTGATACAGCAGGTTCACTATATTCAATTAAACAAAATTATTCTTTAATTAAACTTATATAATTACCTTGAGGATGCTCCAATTGGTGTATAAGTTGTTGAATGCCAAACAAACAGCTGGCTTCCATTGTTGATCTAGATGTACCAAATTCTTGGAGTAATTCAAAGTATTTACTCGCCCTGTCCGGGTTGAAATAGGGTTCGCCTTTCGATTTAGGATCGAATAATGCGTATTCGAATATCGCTTGCGTGAGTGACCTCAGGAACGGTTCTTCGTTTGAAGATTTTCCAATGTTATCCTAAAATATATAACATATAATAGGAATTAAGATTTATTACGGACCTTGTAAATAAATAGTGTAGACTTATAGAAAATATATTTGTTGGATGTAAAGTGATTAAACAATTGCTGTAACACACATTGTCAACCAGTTGTCATTTTTTAGATAACAAAAACTTCCGAGAGTAGAAACTGACTGACCAAAATTCTTAAGATAATCTCCAATTAATTAACATCACTACAATATTTTACAAAAGTGCAAATGGCGTACAAATATTTAATTTCAAAATCACTATAATGCCAAATTAAACATACCGAAACTTAGACCCTAACAATCATTAATAATGTCAAAATTATAAAAGTCTGTCACTCATAACTTTGAGTGCAACTTGCATACCTTGATCCAACCTCTTATACATTCGGAGTTTTCTTCGCCAATCATAAGTTGCAGCAGTTTAGTGCGAGCCTCAGCCGGGTTAACAGATTTCGGACTCTCTTCCTCTTGTTGAGCTTCACCCACTAAGAATTCGAATTCACTGATGAACTTGGGTACCTGTTACAACAAATTATATATAGAGGTAATAAATATGTTCTTTTTGAAAATAAACAGTCTACACCTACAATAGCAGTACAATACCTGATCCTCCTCCATCCATTGTTTAACTTGAAGACCAGACTCCCGCCATTTACTTTTAACAAATGAAGGCCCCATACTTGTCTTCAAATCTTTTATAATTGCTTTGAGGAATAATTGCCCTTGATTGGCAGCTATTATTGCTGATGACAGTTTAAATATATCCGCCAGACTTATATGCTGAAAGGGGACAATAGCAAATGTTACTTTTACATGTAGATGTAAAAAAAGCGATAGGTGCAACAACAATCTTCAAATGGATACATTGGACTTTGGACTGGAAGAAACAATCATTAGAAAAGGATAACTATATTTTCACGCACTTTTAATAAAAAACCTGACTTCGATATAACGTTAGCAGTAATTAACGTTCCAGTGCAATTACGTACTAAGCAATTGCGTCTATACTTGTAGCTAGACCAGTTCCAAATCAATTGAATGTAATGTAGTAACCAAATGATGAACTCACCTTCTTCTCGATATGTGGCACAATAAGTATACCTAAATTATTATACAACATAGGTATATCTATGTATAGATCGGGAGCAATTTCAAATATGTCATCTAATCCGGTCACAAAATTCCTTGCGGATATTGTGTTTGTTGCAATCAAATGTGTCAGAGACTTTGAGATTACAATTATGTCTTTTGTTGGCCTGAAAAAGAATTAATCAACTTAGAAATATTACATAGCTCTAATTAAAATACTTTTAAAAAGCAATGATTGATCGCACTTAGGTATATATTCCAGCAAATAACTTGAACAATGAGAATGGTATAACTAACAAATATTCAATAAAAATTAAAATAATAATCTAAGACCAATAACAAACAATGCACGTAAGTGTAGACGTAACGTGAGCGTGAACGAGAAGCAACGATCGAGTGACCCACGGGCTAGAAAGACGAATTACGCGCTCAATAATCCCTCAAACCTCTATAAACCTCAAAGTATCTAAAAATCGCATTCACATCCCATGCTATTTTTCAAGTTGTGTACTGGGGATTATGCATGATCTTTAACATAAATCAGTATAAATACGTACTTTTCAATAACACTATTAAAGATGGCTGCCACAACTGACGAATGATGTTCAGGCTTGAATCTGAGTTTGATTTCTTCAACCAATTCATTGTCGTCGGGCGTTAATATGCTTTGCTCTATAATTGACTTGACAAGATTCTGTTGCTGTTCATTAATTGCTACTTGAGCGACTGGAGCGACCTCTACATGCGGTGCGGGAGTACGAGGAGCAGACGGACGGGCTTCGTTATTATTGCGAGGAACACCTGCAGAGCCTGAACGATTGCCACTTGTGCTTGACGCTAAAATAAAAAATATGTATATTAATGACAAATAAAGATAGCGATTATGTTTTCTAAATTCAAATTAACATATTACTTACGGAAATTGAAGGTAGATCGTTCAATTGAGGCTCCTTTCGAATAGTAGCCGGGAGTGTCTACTGCTACAAGTAAAATAACTAATTACTCAGATGTTTTATAGTAACCTGCCATCCGCCTGATAGTTTGAAATTTACTTAGACTTTAAACAGCTAATGGTCCAAATAAACTTCAGATAAGTATTTAGCGGATCAAAATACATAAAAATCATGCTTGGCTTAGGTCAAAAAAAATTTTTACATCACCGGAAACGACGATTTTTGTCATTTTTTTCGGTTTTTTAGAGTTTTCACGTAATTTTGAAGGTGTACGAGTTAAATGGACCTCATATTCGGATTCAGCGGGTCAAAATACATAAAAATATATAAGTCTCGTCAAAAGTACAGAGAACTTTTTTTTTTTGTGCCGGTGTAATCTTTCAAAGAGTTGGCCTCCCCTGCTAAAGAGAATAGTTGAGTGTGCTCACCTTTTTGAGTAGGTGCATCAGTCTGTATATCTTCCAAAATACTAAATTTGTTAGTGGTGCTCGGCAAATTAACAATAGGACTAGTAGTGCTGGCACTCTTGGTACCCCAACCCTGGGACCACGCTGTTCTACTCGGTGCTAATTTTATATTATCCAAAGTCTGAAATAGACAAAAATATTTTACATATGAACTTTTTCTGATCTTATAACAATATTTAAGAAATCTCTTCAAAATATATTTCAGTTTGCATTTATTTAAATTATTTGGTTTGTTCAACGTTATAGCTTGTTTCCTGACTTGATTTTATAACATATAAAACAAATATGTATGGTACATACATCATATTATAAAAAAACAACATATCTGTTTCACGTATATGTGTTACATGTTTGTGATGTTCTTCTTGTCCTGATAGTTATAGCATCCTAAGTTTAGGTTAGGAGATTGTATCTATATATTTATTATTTAAAATAGCTCTTATTTATTTGTTCAAAACTAAAGAAGCTTTATTTATTTAATTTCTTTATCTCATATCTATACAAAATTATCGATATATAAATAGAAAACAACGAAAACCATACCTTATTATTAGAGACAGCCTTAAATTTGGAAGCGTCAAAGGGATATTTAGTTTTAGTAGTTTTCCAATTATTGCTGTTATCGAAGATGACATTCTGCTGCCGACGGACATCACCTGCGCCGCGTTTGCTTCTACCGCCTTCGTCACGACGCCCGTAACCGACAGAGCTACCCATTGACGAGTTCAGCAACTGCAACATATATAACAATATATAATAAACACTTTTGACCCACCTCACAGTTGCCACGGCATACAGATTATTATAAAATAACAAAAACTATACAAAACAATATCTAAACCAAGCTAATTTCTTAAAAATCTTCACACAACAAATCTGGCTTAGTCGTCTAAATTCTTGAAAAATATATTAAAATTTCTAAGGGGCTAATATAAAAATTCGGATGAATCTAAAAGAAAGATCGTTAGTCATCAAAAGACTCTGTCTAGGACGTCCATAAATTGCCTACGTTGTATTGTATAATACCTCTGTCTGCCTGTGTTGTTGCTCAGCTTCCTTTTGTATTTGATCCATCATCCTGGGTTGCAAATCAATAACACTCTTTGGGACCCATTGACGTCTGCGAAGCTCTATTACATCTATCAGCATGAATCTGCAAAGATAATCAAGGTAATTAACTTTGTTTAATCACGTGACTATTATATATGTATTATACAAATTTCAGAGGAATAATAGGGAATGCGCATATTTTAGATAAACATTTGGCTTTACGCCTGACACGTGCGACCGATTACTATGATAGAAACCAAAATAAATCACATTATTGAAAAAATAAAAACAAAATAATCCAATTTAAAAATAATGCAAAATAAATATAGACAAATTTAAAATTAGAAAACTATTTAAGTAATGTTCACGAATATACACTGATGTCGCTACAAAAACAATGATGCTAACATAAAGAAGGATACAAATCAATAAAGATATCTTTATCAAATACATTCAGCCCAACTTTACAGCAATACTCACCTAACACGACTACTAATCTTATTAGATTTCTGTGAAACAATACGCTGCATTTTCTTAAACACTTCATCGAGTTCAGCTTTAAGTTCTATCTCAACCTGTTGCCCGATTGTGGTCAATAATTTACAAAGACACTCGAGCTTCTCCTCTTCCAACTCTTCGATTAAATAATTCATACAATACACCATTATTTTGGATTTCAACATTTTCAACTTGTAAAGTTCACCTGTAATTTATTACAATTATTTGGCTACAATATATCAAAATATAAGAAGACACTATAAAGACATTCATCAAATATGCAATAGGCGTCTAGCAATTTCAAGCATGTTAAAAAAAACCAACAAGATTACATTTTACATTTTAAATATCAAGTCTTGGCTCAAAATATATAAAATCCTTAGAATTACTATCAGAGTGAATATTAAACCTATGGATTTATATTGATAATAATTTACTCACCAATAAATCGTACATTGCCAACAGATCGCATTCGAACTCTCCTGTTTTCTTCTGCTAACATCAACGTCAGCTCTTTCTTTTTTGCCTGCAATATTAACAAATATTAAATATATTTTTCTTGTATAACCACATGAGCGAATTGTGCTTCCAAACTTCCACTGTTAAGGCGAATGGACCACATGACTTACAACTATTTTATAAATAAAATCAAAAAACTACATTATCTCATTCTGAACTGAATTTTAAAGACATTATTTCCACTTACAGGATCTGAATGATTTGATGGCACCTAAACAAAAATTAACATTATAATTTACACACACATGCAGTGGAGGTTATATAAATGCCCCAGGTTCGTTGCGCGGTCGAAATGCTAGTATTTATTTAATAATACATATTTGTTTTGTGTATTATATGTTTTGTCTTGTTCTTGTCTCAGGTTGGTTATGAAAGGTCTTCTTAGGATGCTCACGAGACACTGCATTTCCACTACATTTAGTTTTAGTAACTTTCATTCTTTGATTACCAAACTCTTTTGCTACTATAGATTATTAACATTATTAAAAACATATATATTATATTTAATTATTTAATAATTGGTTATCTGGAAGAAAGTACTTCTAGTGATAAGATTGCCAATTGCTCTAAATCTGCTTCCTATTGTTATTATTATGTTTTAAAGCAATAAAGTATTTATTATTAATAAAATACACATACATAACTTACCTTAAGCAAAGATAACTTGCTACACATATTGGCGTAAGCTTCAGAAAAGTTTGGCTCATCTATGGCCTTCTCGAATACGAGATCAATGACCCCTTCCATGCGACTTTGAGTATCAATAGGTAGTGTCTTCACTTTCTCTAGTAAAGTATCAAATTTCTGTGGAGTCAGCTTGTTCAATATACCCGTGAATTTTTTATACAGCTCCTGAATAAATGACATACATTTTTTACACACACTTAATAAATTGTACTAGTCAAGCT
>JAPWLS010000618.1:0-21607 GCA_028551675.1 Tineola bisselliella
AATGGTACATATTAACCAGCATGTACCCTACGCACCTCTGCACGTATAAATGCTACCTGATACATGGAGCCCGTCGGCTCCCATGCTGAACCTCCTTCCATCCCCAATCAGTTCAACCCTTTCCTCACAAATGAGGTAGCTATGTCTATAACTCAAGGCTAACATCCTCCAATGCTGTTGGGAACCTCCTCAAAATGTGTCCTAGATATCCACACAAAACACATGATAATATCAACATATTATCTACATAAAACAAGTGATAATATCAATATATTATCTACAGAATCAAAGGATAATAGCATCATATTATCTACAACCAACGTGCAGACCCTTAGGCAGGCACATCCCGAAAACACTGTCTATTCCAGCATTAGATTAGCATCTATTCAATAATAGTAATAAGGATCAAATACTCTCACCACGGTTATACAGAAGACGCCATCAACATCAAAAAAGGAAAACAATACTAAAATAATAAAATTAAAATGAAACATGCATAACAATGGAATTCAATTTAAACTTAAGACTATCCATGCGAGATGTTCCGATGAGTAGTGGCAGCCCCACGTTGCATAAAGTTCCTGGTTTGATAAATGTCCGATTTAAAACATTTCAAAACAAAAGTAGAAAAATAATTAATATTGTGAGCTGTGGGGTTCCGCAAATTCCATCTCAGAGTCACTCTCGTCGTTTAAAGAAAAGAAGCCTGAAACAATTGTTATTAAATACATAAATATGTTCATGTGCATCTCAAAGAAAGGAAGGTCCATACTGTGCTTTTTAATGGACATGATCGTTAACATCTCTCAACAGAGGAGAAACGCGCTTAAATAAATAAATGAACTTGAATACTTACGCGAGTGTGTTAGACTCAGTGATGGGAACGTAGGGGTTGAACTCGATCCTGACGAAGGTATTGGAGTAGACGCCGAAAGAGGAGTTTGCTCCGGTAATGTAGACGTAGGTGGTAGTATCACTGATGTGGATGAAGCAATTGGACTCAGTGATGTGGACAAAAGTGTTTGATCCAGTGCTGCAGACGTAGGTACTGGATAATGAAGTTGCACTTCTGACTCGGGTTCCACGTTAGCTTTATACACCGATTGCAATGCCATAGCACGCGCCTGACGATAAAACTGAAAGTAAAAACATTATTGCAATAACAAACATTAGAGAAATCGGGATCTCAGACTCAACTCGGTGTTATAATTCACTTTAATATGTAGATACTTACTATGCCCAATTTATTCCAATCCAAAAGATTGGAAAGACTTTCTGTTCTGTTTCTCTGAACGATACGCTGGTGACGACTCAATCTGAAATATATATAAAATTATTATAGTATGTTAATAACATGTTAGATCTCGTCAACCACTTGCCATGTTTTTCAGTTTTGGATAGACCCACTTAATAATGTAACTAGAATTATGTTGGCTTTCCACTAGATGTCGCGGTGCCTATATATATTGTAGGTTGAATGTCTTACCAGATAAATTAGTAGTGATGCTGGGTATACCCATTTCAGTGCTTATGGACGGAGACCAACCCCAAGGCTCGTAATAAGACGGAAAAACTCCGAGGTGGCATCCGCATACAAACTCTTTAAAATTCATATTAAACAATGAGTTTGTAGATTCCATGAACGCTGGGTGGAATATGACCTGGAACATTAGTAAAGTAAAGGTAAATCGATTTCATGATATAACAGTTATGAATAAATAACAATAAAACTCTACCACATATTGTAATAATTACCTTTACTCTATCTTGACTTGCGTTATTCAGTTGGCAGCGTCTCAAGTCGTTCAATATAGGATCCCTGAAGTCATCAACCTGAAAATATACAAACACGGACATAGAGCGATGCCTGTTTCTGCGATCGTTCTTCGCCACAATCATAGCTAAAGTAAAATTAGTTACAACAACATCAACAGCTTACCACATTATGCGTAGCCACAGGCGGCAATTCGTCACGTTGCAACGAATCCACGCATCTCTGGATACGCTCGATGTCATCATTGTGAAGCAAATCAGATTCATCAGGCACATTACCACTTTAAGAGAAAAAGGATAAGAAAAAAATTATAAATCTGCATATACATATAACATGTCTTGCGCTCTCGCTCTAATGTATAGAGTTAAAAAGAGACCTATAACTATGTATACCTCACCTTACACAAGAGTCATGCAATCTTTTCCCAATCTTCAGTTTGATATCTTGGATAGTATCTCTTAACGACTTTGTGACAAATTGGCGATGTAGAGTTTCCACATTAAAACCATTTGTCTTCGTCGGAAATATAAGAAACACGATGACTGTTGTATCAGAGCCACTTAACTAAAAAAATAAATGTATAAAAAGTATATTTACATTGATATGTTCGACTAGACACTGGCATTTCATGAAAATAACATTCGACACAGTCCAATACACATGTTATTAATGATTTCTCATTACGTACCTGCAAAGAATAATTAAGTCTCCCTAACGATTCGATGAACATGTCCACTCCCTTATTTTTATATTCATATTCACCAGCAATGAAGAAATAAACGGTCTTCTCCAAATCAAAATTTAAATGCCTAAAACAATTATTATTATTATTAATTGCTATAATCATTGTTATTCAGTTGCAATATAAAAGTTAATATGAAACTTACCCGGAAAAATGGCCTCTAACAAAATCATGTATCTTTTCCTTAGCGATGGTATGTAAATTCAGTAACTCATGAAGTGCTAATGAGCATTTGGTCAATCCGTTTGGAGTTATTACATCTGGCTTTCTTTCAGAACATGTTCGACTTCATACCTGAATAAATTTATATTTTATTTTAATAACATTTACAGCACAAAGTTGAACAAAGATGTAAGATTAGTAAGAAATACGAGTATACCTGTAATATCTGAAATGGTTGTGAAAACATGAGCCATATGTGTTGCTGTTCTTTCTACCTTGTATATGTGACGGATCCCGCATTTCATAACTTCATCGTCGACAGACACCTGCAAGAACATAATAAATTATGATCAAATTTAAGTTAAGTAAATAATGTTTTAACAATAAACATTATGTCAATATAAAACTCACTTTATTTAAATTATTATAGAAATCAGTATTGCCCTCACACAGACATCTGCCAAGTAGCGTCTCATGAACTGTGAAAACTGTGGCCACATCAACTTTTCGAGTACTGAATACAAAAAAATGCATTAATGTATTGTTATATTCTCGCAAAGTGCACAATATTTTTACTTCGACCGTTCACTAACCATAACATTATAAGGCCAACTCCAGCTTCCCACCCGTGAAAATGTCCCACTACACGCGGTGGAAGAGAACTGTAGGTCTCAAGAACTTTTCGGAACTGTGAACATAATCAAAACAATTTAATATATTATTTAATACGAGATCAACTATTCAAATTCAACTCACTTCTGCTATGAATCGAGAAACCATGAAGCCTAAAATAATAGCATCGTTCATCTCGATGTATTGACAAGGTATGAACATCCTACACGATTTCCAGAGTTCTTCTTTGTATAAATCAATTTGATGGGCTGCAGACTCGATTTCAAATAATATTAATTGGGGGTCGCCCTCCACTGACCAAGTACCAGTGTGTAACTGAAGTCATATAAAAAACGATTAAAAATTATTACTAGAAACATTTTCAAAGACATGGTAGTGCATATAACTTAATATAACTTAGTATACCTTATAACCTTCGCTTCGCAAAACATGGACGGCAGCAGTCAACGGTGAATTCGCAGCAAATTCTGTCTCTTCTAGTTCATTTCTGGTGGAGTTCTCTTTGTAGGGACCTTTGGAACATAGATATAATTGTGTTTCAGGTCATGCAAGAATGTGATTTAAATAATTTTAAAGAGCACATGGTTATTGGGATACTATCGGGTTTATTTTCATTCCAAGTTATCTTAACAACCACTCCAGCTGTGGTCTGTCTCAGTCGTCACACTTAAATTAGTTAAAAATAATCACAAGGCTATAGTTATAGTTTAAATGAGAGAATGTACACAACAACTTAAGGTCAATGCATAAATTTAAAACAATGTACTGTGTTACATATTTGCTCACTTTATATACATAATTTGCCCATTTGTTATTAACATTATTTCTAATTCAGTGATTACCTAGTAAACAGTAGTTGTCGCCCATTTCCTGGGTAGAAACATACGCTTTTGATTCAATCGCCGTGTATGTGTAACCAACTGAAACAAAGTTATATCTTACTTTGTGTACGTGTAGATAGAACAACTATTGCAAATATCACTCTTAATTCTTATAATATTACTATTTCAACATTATTAATTAACTTATATAAAGAACAAATAAAAACGATAAGAAAACATTAAACATTCTTTTGTTATATATATAATAATGATTAGAGATCAAATAGTCACCTTCGTTGGCGACTTCCCAAGCCACCTCAAACGTCCATCTGTTTTTATCTTTTTCCGATTTCCCATTATGCATATATGGCAGTGAGTTGAGAGTGGGTTGTATTTCATAGGAGCACTGCGGTGTACACTCTCGCGACATTCTACCAAGAATGGTAATAATTATATCAGCGTATTCAACAACATAATTATTAGGCCAAGCAATTAATCGAAGAGGAGGTGAAGTGTACATGCGGATTTGATGAAGAATTCTGGCCACAAAGAAAATAAGTCGGCGTCGCGATGATTGCGAAGACTTTCATTACGAGTGTTTGTGGAACTTTGATGTGGCTCAATACATATGTAACAGTAATCATATTAAGAGATTTAAAAAGGGTTTAAGAGGCATTTGTGGCAGAAACTAGTTTACGTTAATACAAAGATTGCACAAAGAAAAAAAGACTTACTTGTTATGTAGTTATAATCTCTGCTTCCACAAAAACAGACGCGTTTATATATTATGATAGAATCCAACTCGATTTCGCACAAATGCACAAATGCCCGAACGACGACGCGACACTGCAATTCGTAAATGAAACCGGCTGTCACTGAAACGGCGTGACACAGACAACGAATAACCACAGACACCATAGACAACTGTTTTAAGGCAATGGAATTGATAATTCTGAATCCTTGCGCATTTTAATAATAAATAAAAAATATTTTTGTTTATTCGAGTGTAACTTCGTAATAATTGCAGACAATTAACTACTAAATGTAACTATACATTCGTATATACATACATGCGCGTAATATGCAATATTTTGTGTGTTTTATTTACGTTGCTTTACATTTATTCCTATTTCAAATTTGCGCGCACATAGCCGCCGCGAGAATGCTTTATTATTGTCCAATCACAATGATTCCCGCTAACTGCCCGGAGAGAAGCGGATATTTGTAGCAATCTTTTCGTTATATTTTATTTTGTTGTTTTATAACGATAGTATCAACGATCATGCAAGTTGGAAATAATTTTATTAATATATGTTCAATGTTGTTTGCACAATGGAAATGCTTAAACGTATTCAAATCTTTATACGTTTTGAGAAAGGTCTGCTTCTGACAGCCGTAATAAATAATGTAATCAAGTCAGGTTAAAGGTGTGGACTCCTAATAATGATGACTTGAATGGTTCAGGGAAAACTGTAAGTTGCCATATTTATTTATTTATTGCTGTATTAAACAAAACAGTAATGCCAACACCAAGCATATGGCGGTCATTGTGTACAGACACATGTATATTTCACTGACATTTGTACTTATACATATATTAGGGTGGAGCGTTTATGTTTGTAATATTGTAATAGGGGGGAATTGGTGCATTATATAATAGTAAAAATAAATGTGATTTTTCAATTCATTTGGCCAACCTTTTCTGCCTCCGCACTGACCTCAAAAAATCTAAATTAATTAAAAAAGAGTAGTACACATTTTACCAACTATTGAGCTTAGTTTAATGGTATATGGGTGATAAGTGACATACAAACTTTAATTAAGACATTTATTAAAGAACTACAATCAAAAACACAGTGATATATTAAGAACAATAATAAAAAAATATATATATTAATTTGGTTTAAAATCTCTTTTTGTCTCAAATTTAGGCATTATATTCCGAGATTCCAGTTTGGCTTTTATTGAACCTAATCGTGCCTTTTCCGTGCATTGAGACGTGGCTGCCTCTGTGGTCACTTTTACAGCTCGTTCTACAGCTTGAATATGGCACGGAAGCCTTAAAAACGTCAATTGATCCTCATCCCCAGTTTCGACGACGCCGAATTTCTTGGTCAGAAAAGACTTTCAAAATAGGGGGTTCAGTTATTTTTTCCTGCCAATTTATTAAATCGAAGTATGTCGTAGCATTAAAATTTATACAGGGCAACTCAAACAGTCTAGTTGTTGAAGTTTGCTGCGTAGTACGTGCTTTTAATATGCGCCTAGCTGCCAGTTCTCGAATATGTTTCTTGTCATCAGTTAACATTGCAAGAAGCATGTTCTCCGGATGCGCAAAGTAGCTACTTCGTTGAATGACAGGATCGATTATCCTTTTAAGATCTTCTGACAGGTATCTAGAGGCCGAAATTATATAGAAAAGATGTCGCGTTCCATCCTTGCAGGAGGATTTATTTTTAATTAGGAACTAAGATGGTGCGTAAACTTTAACAACAAATGTTGCCAGAGTTATCAGTTTCTCTGATGGTGTTTCGGTTGCTACATACAAACGCAATATTCTATTGGCACGTGTGACCCAACGGGCATGTGAAAGTTTGCCGGGAGATTTATTTGACAGATCTTCAGGGAAAATACCTGTAAGTACCGCTGTGACAATGTTATGTAGGTATTGTTGATCTGTACTCAAATCTATGGCCATTTCTGTAAGCATCTCTCCTTCGATAGGTTGAAAATTTTTAACAGGCAATTGTTCACAGGTCTCTAGCGCTTTTCCCAAAGGTCCAGAGAAAGACTTAGGCCCCGAAGTACACCCGTCAACATGAAGAAACAAGTGTCGTAAAGGCAGTTCATTCATGTGCAGCAAACAAACTATCCACTAAAGTGGTTTTTGTAGTCTTTTCTCAAACAGTCTTACAATACCACCATTCTTACCAGTATTCACGTTTGTGCCATCGCAACCGATTGCCATAAGTTCATGAAGAAGTATTTTTTTACGTGATAGAAACGCTGCTATGGAGATTTCTATTCCTTTAGCTGTCCCAACATTAGGTACGATGTATCCAAGATAAATTGATCCAGGCTCTTGAATTAGCGAGATGTGTTCCTCGACAGTCAAAGTCCTGTAGCATTTGCCGCTCTTTTTAATAATCTTTAACGTTTTATCTCTCCTCCCGTCAAAGTATAAAGCATTGAGTTCCGAAATTGTCACCTCATTCAATAACTTATTTCTTGTTTTAGTTCTCTGTCTACGTAATTTATGTCTGTCAATGACGTCAATGTCAGAACCAATGTCGAACAAGACAGATGATGCAATCGCGGCTGCAGCCCTATCTGACACTCCGTACCTATCACATGTCTTCGAAAGCGTCGAAAAATCGATGTGTGAGGATTTTTTTCCTTTTCATTTGAGAAACGTCTTCGAGTTCGGTTTTATCTAACGTTGATGACGTTGCCAAAGAACTACCAACATTTAAAACAGCCGACGACGATGTACTCGTATTTGAAGATATATTTTGGCGGTTTACTCGTTCCTGTTTCCGAGTGTTTTGCAACTTCTTAGTGACGATTGAGTCGATGCCGCCGATTATCATTCTTCGACAGGTTCTTTGGTCAATTAAAAAGAGTTGCTCATGTTTAGGAACCTTTTTATCCTTTGGACAGGTGCGCCGAACCAACTCTTTGCATTTGCATGCTGAAATATCAAAAAGTAATTTACTGCTTTGCCGAAATATCTCTAATTTAACTTTAGATAGTCTCTGCGCAGATTTAAGTAGATTTTTGTATTTTAAATGATAGGCTTTTAACATTTGTATGATTCTTGTTCGTGTTACTGTAGGAATAGATGCAGTTCGCCATATATTTTCAATCCTAGATGTCACTATATCTGCTATTTCCTCAAAAATTGGCTATTTCGCAGTTTCTAACTCCAATTTTCGTTGATGTCTTGTCCATTCATATAACTTGATAACATCGTCATAAGTAGGTAGAACATTGTCTTTTAACTCACAAATATCCCTTAAAACAGGGCATTTAAACACACTCCGAGTTCTCTGCATGTTTTCAAAGACTAACAATAATTAAATTTGACCAAAAAGCGCACTAACCTTAACCTAACCTAACCGCTTCCCCCGCGCACCCTCACTCCCTTTATTTTAAATTATGGACATAAAATGATGATTTCGATTTGTATTATATCGAAAATAGATTATAATAATAGTTATTTCGCAAAACAAAATTGTTCTATTCATTAGATTTTATTATATTTATACGGCGTCAAAACAGGTACTAAAATAATTATTTTTTTTAAATTTCAATGACATTGCGGAGGCAGTTACCGTAAACGAAATCAAATAATATTTTTTATGGTTCAATTTGGACCTAAAACGCACCATATTTTTGCTATTAGATTGCTATATAGCGGAAAAAAAAATTCGCTGCTTCCTTTATATATGCTGCCTCTCCACTCTAACACTTTACCTTGTGTCATCAAAGAAAGACTTTGGTCTGTGATTAATGTATGCGATGGATGTATCATTCGTTTCCATCGCGGCTCTGTGTTACTATGCAAAGTTAGCAGAACCGCATACAATAAGTATAAGCTCTATACCATATTATGAATCTTAATTTTAACTATAAATAAAATGAACAATTTAAAAGATTCTTTACGAGTAGGTATTTGAAAGTTGAAAAAAATATATACAAAAACAAACGCGCTAATAAATCACAGTAATGACAGCTTATTGCCATTTTTAATTCACGACGGTTTTATTTTTTATATTATAAAACTCATACTCGTATTGAATATTCTAAAGATCATCAGACTGAAGAATCATAGTCAATTCAGTGTCGGTTTGACAAATAGCTTCAATTAATAAACATTATCGAGTTAGGATTGAAACGTACGCAATAACAAGAGTTAAGATTTAGAAGATAGTACCTCGTACATTGTAAAAAATCGGTTGTCTGTAAAGTCGGTTTACTGACGATAGTTGAACGTGACAACGTCTTAAGAAAATACTGATGGAATGGTAGCATTTTTCAAAAGAAAATTTTAATTTCATTTGTTCATGTAAATGTACTATAGTATAGCAGCTGTCCACGCAGACGCATCGCTCACTCAAGTAGGAGAGAGACGGATGTCGAACGCAGCCGAACGCGAAGGCCGATTGTGCCTCTTTGTCGCTCGTTCCGCGCTCTCGCTTGCACTTCAAGCCTTACATGGAACGCCTCAGAGCGAGGTAACGCCGCATGAGTCATGTTTTTTCGTGCGTGCAGTCGACTCAATCGAATTATAAGACGTTGTCACGTCAAATAAAGTATACTTAGTAATCATTTTAGTTGTAATACTCTTGTTCAGTCTAAAATTCAATGTACACATAATTTTGTTATTATGTTTTTGTAGGCGCATTACAACCTATGAATCTGAATGAAGAGAATGTATGACAAAATTAAAATATTAAAAAAAAAGTTCTACTACGGAGTATCTTATTATTTAAAAAAATATCAAAAGATTTAGCGTACATGTATAGTGCACTTTCTAATAAATCTAAAAAAATAATAGTAAAAATTTCTAATTTCTATACGGCGTTAAATTAATAATTGCTGTCATTTATCTGAAACAGCTGTCCACAACTAATTTCAATGAAGAATTTATGATAGAATATACTTTTCATACGTGTAACAATTAAAATAATCGCCTTAGACGATTTAGATGAACAAAACGAAAGTACCGCAGTTCCACCAAGCTGTGTATTACATCGTGAGAATAGTGACAAACCCAAACACAGGACTTATGGTAGGAAAATAAATAACAAAAACACAATGGAAGAAGGTAAAGCAGTTGTAGAAAAACAAAATGCCATTAAAGGTTCTAACTTTCGAATCTTCTTTTTTTAGTGATATCAGTCTGTCAGCAATATGGTTAAAGAGAACACTTATTCCGACTGTAGGTAAATTGTGACATGAAATTTCAGAGCTACCGAGAGAACAAGTAAACTCGATAAACTTGCTATCCAAACTGTATATTATGTTCTGATTAGAATTTGTTCTGTGTAACTTTTTCCCTAATTTTGCAACTTCAGCACTAGATTCCAAATCATGTGAAACTCCTTCAGGAAAAGCTTTTAAATTAGCGCTCAATACACTTAAGTCAGGTTTGTAAATTAATAAATTGGAACATAATGATTGATCCATTTCGTAATGATGTCGTGTATCGACGCTGGCTATATTTATTTCTGGAGGAAAAAAAAAGAAAACAAAACAATCAATTCAATTTATATATTTACAAATCTTTCAATCTCAATAACAAAATATGGCACAAAAATATATTAATTATACAATTAATCTAATACTTTTATTGCTTGATTGTATTCATGAAAGAATACAATCAGAAAATAATTATAAATTCTCACAAAAATACAAATCTTAATTTTCTAATAGGAACAATAACACTTACATTAATAAAAATCAATAATATTTAATAAAATTGACTGGGTTTTAATACTTACTAAAACATAATTTCAGTCTTAAAATCACAGAAATATTTATTCTTACAAAAATGATACATGAAATAAAATCAAATAATAACAATTTCTTCTTAGATAGACTTTACATCAAAAAATGAAAACAATACTAAAATAATAAAATAAAATGAAACATGCATAACAATTCAATTCAATTCAAACTTAAGACTATCGATGCGAGATGCTCCGATGAGTAGTGGCAGCCCCACGTTGCATAAAGTTCCTGGTTTGATAAATGTCTGATTTAAAACATTTTAAAACAAAAGTAGAAAAATAATTAATAATGTGAGCATGGGAGCAGATCTGACCTACAATGTACCTAATCAAACTTAAAAAACTTAATTATCTAGGTATCAGTCGTCAGTCGACACAAAAAATACAGATACAGGGTGCGGGTGTAACTTTGTGGGCGGGTATAGTTTGCTACTTACATAATATTCTAGTGTTGCCCCACCCTGAGCCCCTGTCTAGCTGCGCCGATGAATGTGAGTCGCAAAGTCTCGCAAATTTCATCTCTGTGTCATCGTCGCTGGCGTCGTTGATCGTGAAAGAGAAGGCTGAAACATACAATTGTTATTAAATACATAAATATGTACATGTGCATCTCAAAGAAAGGAAGGTCCACAATGTGCTTCTTTATATTATTAACATGCACATACTCGGAGCAGAACGTTAACATCTCTCAACAGAGGAGAAACGCGCTTAAATAAATAAATGAACTTGAATACTTACGCGAGTGTGTTAGACTCAGTGATGGGAACGTAGGGGTTGAACTCGATCCTGACGAAGGTATTGGAGTAGACGCCGAAAGAGGAGTTTGCTCCGGTAATGTAGACGTAGGTGGTAGTATCACTGATGTGGATGAAGCAATTGGACTCAGTGATGTGGACAAAAGTGTTTGATCCAGTGCTGCAGACGTAGGTACTGGATAATGAAGTTGCACTTCTGACTCGGGTTCCACGTTAGCTTTATACACCGATTCCAATGCCATAGCACGCGCCTGACGATAAAACTGAAAGTAAAAACATTATGCAATAACAAACATTAGAGAAATCGGGACAGACTCAACTCGGTGTTATAATTCACTTTAATATGTAGATACTTACTATGCCCAATTTATTCCAATCCAAAAGATTGGAAAGACTTTCTGTTCTGTTTCTCTGAACGATACGCTGGTGACGACTCAATCTGAAAATAATAAAATTATTATAGTATGTTAATAACATGTTAGATCTCGTCAACCACTTGCCATGTTTTTCAGTTTTGGATAGACCCACTTAATAATGTAACTTATCATTATGTCATTATTATACACGTTTCGTTATATCTACAAGTTTCTACAAAATTCGACAAAAAAACAAAATAAGTTAGTTTACAAAGCATCCGACAGTACATTAGGGCTATCGTGCTCAGTCTGTTTGTTACTTTTTCAGGTAATAACTCAGAATAAATTACTTCGTAAAATCCAGCATGAATTGTGCCAACTGCAGGATGGATTCATCCAAAGATACGTGTCTCCTGTCCAGGACGTATATACCATGGGACGTCGGATCGGCCACATGTTTCTGCATGAAGCAACCGAAACCTGAAATACAAATACAACAATATATGAAAATATTTTTGTTAGTTATTTATTAGTTGGCATGTTTTCCACTAGATGTCGCGTTACCTATATTCAGATTGCAGTTTGAGTAGAATGTCTTACCAGAAAAATTGGTAGTGATGCTGGGTATACCCATTACAGTGCATTCGGCCGGAGTATAACCCCAAGGCTCGTAGAACGATGGGAAAACCCCGAGGTGGCATCCACGCACAAACTCTTTAAAATCCATATTAAACAATGGGTTTGTAGATTCCATGAACGCTGGGTGGAATATGACCTGGAACATTAGTATGCCAAAGTAAAGGTAAATCGATTTCATGATATAACAGTTATGAATAAATAATAATAAAACTCTACCACATATTGTAATAATTACCTTTACTCTATCTTGACTCGCGTTATTCAATTGGCAGTGTCTCAAGGCGTTCAATATAGGATCCCTGAAGTCATCAACCTGAAAATATACAAACATGGGCATGATGCAGTGATGCAAGTTTCTGCGATCGTTTGTTTCCGCCAAGATCATAGCTAAAGTACAATTAGTTACCAAAACATGAACTTACCACATTATGCGTAGTCACAGGCGGCAATCCATCACGTTGCAACGAATACACACATCCCTTCATACGGTCTTTGTCTTCATTGTAAAGCAAATCAGATGCTTTAGGCACATTACCACTTTAAGAGAAAAAGGAAAAGAAAATTATCAATATTAGTCTAGTATTTTATAATTCCATATAATGTATGTCTCTCGCTCTAATGTACAGAGTTAAAAAGAGACCTATAACTATGTATAACTCACCTCGAACAAGCCTCATACATTCTCTTCTCAATCTTCTGTTGAGTTTCCCGAACAGTATCTCTTAACGATTTTGCTATAGCTTGCCTGCGTAGAGTTTCCTCATTTAAACCATTTGTCTTCGCCGGAAATATAAGAAACGCGATGACTGTTATATCAGAGCCACTTGACTGAAAATAAATGTATAAAAAGTATATCTACATTGATATGTTCGACTAGACACCAGCTTTCCATAAAAATAATATACAACATGTTATTAATGATTTCTTTTTACGTACCTGCAAATAATAATTAAGTCTTGCCAAAGATTCCATGAAAATATCCACCCCCTTATTGGTATATTCATATCTACCAGCAATGAAGAAATAAAGGGTCTTCTCCAAATTAAAATTTAAATGCCTAAAACAATTATTATTAATTGCTATAATATTTGTTATTCAGTTGCAATATAAAAATTAATATAAAACATACCCGTAAAAATGTGCCCTAACAAATTCATGTATCTTTTCCTTGGCAGTGGAATGCAAATTCTGAAATGACAAATTCTTTATGTTGAACCCGTTTGGAGTTATCACATCTGGCTTCCTTTTCAGAACATGTTCCGCTTCAAAACCTGAATAAATTTATATTTTATTTTAATAACATTTACAGCACAAAGTTGAACAAAGATGTAAGATTAGTAAGAAATACGAGTATACCTGTAATATCTGAAATGGTTGTGAAAACATGAGCCATATGTGTTGCTGTTCTTTCTACCTTGTATATGTGACGGATCCCGCATTTCATAACTTCATCGTCGACAGACACCTGCAAGAACATAATAAATTATGATCAAATTTAAGTTAAGTAAATAATGTTTTAACAATAAACATTATGTCAATATAAAACTCACTTTATTTAAATTATTATAGAAATCAGTATTGCCCTCACACAGACATCTGCCAAGTAGCGTCTCATGAACTGTGAAAACTGTGGCCACATCAACTTTTCGAGTACTGAATACAAAAAAATGCATTAATGTATTGTTATATTCTCGCAAAGTGCACAATATTTTTACTTCGACCGTTCACTAACCATAACATTATAAGGCCAACTCCAGCTTCCCACCCGTGAAAATGTCCCACTACACGCGGTGGAAGAGAACTGTAGGTCTCAAGAACTTTTCGGAACTGTGAACATAATCAAAACAATTTAATATATTATTTAATACGAGATCAACTATTCAAATTCAACTCACTTCTGCTATGAATCGAGAAACCATGAAGCCTAAAATAATAGCATCGTTCATCTCGATGTATTGACAAGGTATGAACATCCTACACGATTTCCAGAGTTCTTCTTTGTATAAATCAATTTGATGGGCTGCAGACTCGATTTCAAATAATATTAATTGGGGGTCGCCCTCCACTGACCAAGTACCAGTGTGTAACTGAAGTCATATAAAAAACGATTAAGAATTATTACTAGAAACATTTTCAAAGACATGGTAGTGCATATAACTTAATATAACTTAGTATACCTTATAACCTTCGCTTCGCAAAACATGGACGGCAGCAGTCAACGGTGAATTCGCAGCAAATTCTGTCTCTTCTAGTTCATTTCTGGCGGAGTTCTCTTTGTAGGGACCTTTGGAACATAGATATAATTGTGTTTCAGGTCATGCAAGAATGTGATTTAAATAATTTTAAAGAGCACATGGTTATTGGGATACTATCGGGTTTATTTTCATTCCAAGTTATCTTAACAACCACTCCAGCTGTGGTCTGTCTCAGTCGTCACACTTAAATTAGTTAAAAATAATCACAAGGCTATAGTTATAGTTTAAATGAGAGAATGTACACAACAACTTAAGGTCAATGCATAAATTTAAAACAATGTACTGTGTTACATATTTGCTCACTTTGTATACATAATTTGCCCATTTGTTATTAACATTATTTCTAATTCAGTGATTACCTAGTAAACAGTAGTTGTCGCCCATTTCCTGGGTAGAAACATACGCTTTTGATTCAATCACCGTGTATGTGTAACCAACTGAAACAAAGTTATATCTTACTTTGTGTACGTGTAGATAGAACAACTATTGCAAATATCACTCTTAATTCTTATAATATTACTATTTCAACATTATTAATTAACTTATATAAAGAACAAATAAAAACCATAAGAAAACATTAAACATTCTTTTGTTATATATATAATAATGATTAGAGATCAAATAGTCACCTTCGTTGGCGACTTCCCAAGCCACCTCAAACGTCCATCTGTTTTTATCTTTTTCCGATTTCCCATTATGCATATATGGCAGTGAGTTGAGAGTGGGTTGTATTTCATAGGAGCACTGCGGTGTACACTCTCGCGACATTCTACCAAGAATGGTAATAATTATATCAGTGTATTCAACAACATAATTATTAGGGCAAGCAATTAATCGAAGAGGAGGTGAAGTGTACATGCGGATTTGATGAAGAATTCTGGCCACAAAGAAAATAAGTCGGCGTCGCGATGATTGCGAAGACTTTCATTACGAGTGTTTGTGGAACTTTGATGTGGCTCAATACATATGTAACAGTAATCATATTAAGAGATTTAAAAAGGGATTAAGAGACATATGTGGCAGAAACTAGTTTACGTTAATACAAAGATTGCACAAAGAAAAAAAGACTTACTTGTTATGTAGTTATAATCTCTGCTTCCACAAAAACAGACGCGTTTATATATTATGATAGAATCCAACTCGATTTCGCACAAATGCACAAATGCCCGAACGACGACGCGACACTGCAATTCGTAAATGAAACCGGCTGTCACTGAAACGGCGTGACACAGACAACGAATAACCACAGACACCATAGACAACTGTTTTAAGGCAATGGAATTGATAATTTTGAATCCTTGCGCATTTTAATAATAAATAAAAAATATTTTCTGTTTACTTCGAGTGTAACTTAGTAATAATTGCAGACAATTAACTACTAAATGTAACTATACATTCGTATATACATACATGCGCGTAATATGCAATATTTTGTGTGTTTTATTTACGTTGCTTTACATTTATTCCTATTTCAAATTTGCGCGCACATAGCCGCCGCGAGAATGCTTTATTATTGTCCAATCACAATGATTCCCGCTAACTGCCCGGAGAGAAGCGGATATTTGTAGCAATCTTTTCGTTATATTTTATTTTGTTGTTTTATAACGATAGTATCAACGATCATGCAAGTTGGAAATAATTTTATTAATATATGTTCAATGTTGTTTGCACAATGGAAATGCTTAAACGTATTCAAATCTTTATACGTTTTGAGAAAGGTCTGCTTCTGACAGCCGTAATAAATAATGTAATCAAGTCAGGTTAAAGGTGTGGACTCCTAATAATGATGACTTGAATGGTTCAGGGAAAACTGTAAGTTGCCATATTTATTTATTTATTGCTGTATTAAACAAAACAGTAATGCCAACACCAAGCATATGGCGGTCATTGTGTACAGACACATGTATATTTCACTGACATTTGTACTTATACATATATTAGGGTGGAGCGTTTATGTTTGTAATATTGTAATAGGGGGGAATTGGTGCATTATATAATAGTAAAAATAAATGTGATTTTTCAATTCATTTGGCCAACCTTTTCTGCCTCCGCACTGACCTCACAAAATCTAAATTAATTAAAAAAGTCTAGTACACATTTTACCAACTATTGAGCTTAGTTTAATGGTATATGGGTGATAAGTGACATACAAACTTTAATTAAGACATTTATTAAAGAACTACAATCAAAAACACAGTGATATATTAAGAACAATAATAAAAAAATATATATATTAATTTGGTTTAAAATCTCTTTTTGTCTCAAATTTAGGCATTATATTCCGAGATTCCAGTTTGGCTTTTATTGAACCTAATCGTGCCTTTTCCGTGCATTGAGACGTGGCTGCCTCTGTGGTCACTTTTACAGCTCGTTCTACAGCTTGAATATGGCACGGAAGCCTTAAAAACGTCAATTGATCCTCATCCCCAGTTTCGACGACGCCGAATTTCTTGGTCAGAAAAGACTTTCAAAATAGGGGGTTCAGTTATTTTTTCCTGCCAATTTATTAAATCGAAGTATCGGTCGGTGATCTTTGGTCATACAGAACGTACGTAATATATTTTTGCTGCTCAATTATTAATTAATGACCAGTCGTAAAGTGCATATCAAAGCAACTGTGTTATTCCAAGTGCATCAATCCACATTGAAGTGAATATATGTGTAATATTGTGCTACAGTAATCACTAGTTCATGTGTTTTTATGAAAAAATAACAAATCTAAAACCACCGGTACCCTCCGTAAACCGGCGCGAGTCATCGTTTCTGAAAAAGGTTCGTCAGTCGATATTGGACTCTAAGTGCGGCGTTTAAGGTGGACATCGGCGTGCCGCGTGCACTCTATTAACCACCTAACAACTTTTGCCCATTGCTACCATAGATTACATACTTTGCGCTACGCTGTGTTTTTACCTATTTCTTCTTGTCCTCTCAGAGACACCTTCTGCCGTTTTATTCTTATTATGTTTTAATATGTAATTTGTAATTTTTAGTGAACATCTATTACCATTGCCATAAGTGACATTTCATAGGATTACCGCAATATTAAAGATAGCAGAGAAGTTATTGACGTATTTATATATATGTGGATAAATAAATATCTATCTACACATAAATCAACAATTGAATCCTTACACCTGACAACATGCCGTCCACTTGTTCTGGCTGCAACAATCAACTCTCTGTTACCCAGAAGCGCATCAAATGTATTGCCTGTCCTAGACTTTATCATACGGAGTGTGTTAACGTTGGTCCAGAGGGAGTATCTCCAGCAGCTCGCTCCAAGTGGAAATGTCCTGTCTGTATCGTCTCGACTCCTCGCAGCGGTGACCGAAATACGCTGCCTGTCAGCGACCTCGGACCTCGCAGCCCTGGTCAACAGGCAATGTCGGAAATGGATTCCAACTTGGTTGGTCTAATAAAGTCGGAAGTATCCGAACTTCTACGAACTGAATTGCCTGGCATTATTAATGCACAACTTCTTGCTGCCCTATCTCCAATTACGACCCAACTGTCTGAGATGCGTTCCTCGATGGATTTTCTCAGTGTAAAATACGATGATTTTTCAATTGAACTTCAAAAGCTCAAGACTGAAAGTGCTGGTTTTAAAGAGAACTATCTTTCTGTAAACTCTGAGGTCTGCAAGCTGAACGATAAGATCAATCGACTCGAGCAGCATTTAAGAGAATGTAATATCGAAATACATGGCATAGTGGAGACAAAGGGCGAGAATCTACATGCCATTACTCAGAAAATGTGTGAAGCAGTGGCTGTTAATCTGTCCAGTAGTGACCTCGTGAGCTGTGTAAGAGTCGCCAAACTGAATAAGGACAGTAACAGACCGCGGACTATCATTGCAAAGTTATGTAGCAGGATGCGCAGAGATGAGGTACTTTCTGGTGTCATTCGCTACAATAAAGCCAACAAAGGCAACAAACTGAACACGCTATCTCTAGGACTATCTGACATCAGAACGCCCATATACGTTTCGGAACATCTGTCTCCCCATTATAAGGCTCTACATGCTGCAGCAAGATTGAGGGCTAAAGAAAGGGGCTACAAGTTTATTTGGATCCGCAATGGTAATATTTATGTTCGCAAAGAGGAAAGTTCTCGCTACATTTTAATAAAAAGTGATTCTTCACTTGAACTTATAGTTTAAATTTCAATCATTTACTTTATATTTTATTTTTAATTTTTTCTTTATACCTGTTTACATTTAGCTTTTACTTCATTTTTACTTTTAGATTTTTTACTGGCTTGTTTTCTTTTTTTGTTTTGATCTTTTATTTTATTGTTTTTAGTACAGATAGTAGTTTATTATTTTTGTTTTATAATTTAAGATTTTAATTTGTGTATACTATTCAACGATATTGGAAAGCCTTTTGTTTCTTATTACCGGTAAAGTCGTATGACTTTGGCCCAATATTCGACAACATTTTTATTTTCGTTTCATATTTCCGACAATTTCAACTATATGTTTATTTAAATAATTTTGGCACATTACTGGGGATACAAGGAAGCTGTATATATAAAAAAATATAAGTTACATATAAGTTTTCATATATATATTTTTTGTCAAACTTTGGGCCAAAGTCTTACTTAAGACCGGGTGACTTTGGCCCACTCTTTTTTTTTGTATATTTATCGTAAGTTTCTTTAACGTAGGGACAAAGTAATTATGCAAAGGGCAAGGAAAATAATTTTACATCTAATAAATCAACTTTTCTTTATTTTGCTAGTACAATTTTCATACAACTAAGTAAGGCACATACACCTTTGCACAGCATGACTTGCAAGAATCAATATATGATTCTTGAGCTTCTTCTGAAAGTTGAGCAGTGAGTAGCACTCCAAACTATTTTATAATACTTTCTCCATGGATTAAAATTTTGTGAACTGGAGATAGTGTATAATACCACGCATACTTATTCACATATATTCAGCAGCATAACTGCCAAATTTTTCAGTATTGATCATTAAACCTGAAGAAAGAACATATGTTCTTCCTTTTTCAATATAGGAGAGTAATAAGTCGCTTAGAACAATTGGATGTAGACATTTTAATATTATAAAATAATAATGTTAAAATGTGGTGATGATCTATAATCAAATAAATATGTATTACTATGAAATTTTGTTTATATGTATATATTAGCTGGCATTTTAACCACACTCCGCCCAATGATGGTGGTGTGCATTTTCTAGATTGTATTTCACCACGAAATGAGTGCAAACATGATAAGATATACTGTAATGATTGAATAATTGATAGTAAATATAAAAAAAGATACAAATTATTGATAGAAATATTTTACATTTAAAAGCGCAGTGACGTGAGGTTTTCCGTTTTCCGAATTTGGTAACATTTTACCTCATTACTCTCAAGTTAGCAGATAGTAGCAGCTAATTTTTTTAATAACTCTTTTAGGGATATCTAGGCTATAAAACAACACAAAATGTAAAGCGTGGGCAGGCGTGGCCAACTGTTAAAAGTTTCGTTGAAGTTTAAAAAAATATTTTTTCTATGAATCTATTAAGAAATTTAATATTATTAAAATTTTAGATTTCTTTTACAGCATAATATACTTTTTGAACTCTACGAAAGATGCCCTTTTTAAAAATATATAACATTATGGGTCCTTTCTTTGTAATTATACCTTAAATTTAACCTTGAAGTTGGAGTAGTTGCACGATAAAGAAAACGAAATTCACATTGCACTTCATTTGATGAGGTTTATTGTAATATATCTTATTACAATGTTTCAAAAATCTATTGCATATTAAAGTATGGATATTTATCTTTAAAATAAAACCAAAAACATGCGCATTTTCCAATACTTCAAAAAGGTAGTTTTGAGATGGCCTTGTATGGGCATTTTCTATAGTGCGTCGATGCGTTGATTTTTTGGATCACATCTTCCCAGCGGTATAGTTGTTCGTCTTTCAAACATAGCCATCGCCAAAATTTGACCCCCCTTGTCATTACACCCACTATGAACCCCTCTTCAATTTTTCTGCTGAATAATCACCATAGTAGCGGCTTCCAGGTCGCCTCTTGTATCTTGATGGCATAGTAGATACGTTCTTGGTGATCTTTCTGAAAAATAAACAAAAACATAAGATGAAAACAATAGGTTATATGGCCAAGTATGGACTTTTGCTCGTGGGCCAAAGTCAAACCAAATTTGCTTAATAGTTGTTGAATATTTGTTTTTCGCAATATCATAAAAACAAGATATTTCTTTTTAGAAATTATACAACGTACTTGGTTACTAACATATTTAACACACTTTTAAACACAAATTAAAACATAAACTCACCTTAAAATAACCTTTTATTGAGGAAGTTTGCACTGTAATATTTTAGCGAAAACTTAACTTGTTAAATCAAGCTACAGTAACCAATCAGAGCAAAGTCCGGCAGTGCTAAACACTGTTGTACACACAGTGTTACAATTCCATCTATTGATTATCAAGTGTACTTTTACGCCAAATACTCTAAGAATGGTGTGGCAAGAAGTTGAAACTTTTTCCAATTTTGGGCCAAAGTCACCCCTTAGGGCCAAAGTCATACGACTTTACGGTACCTAAGCTAGGAATTTTTGTTTTCATTTTCTTGTTTTTATTTTATTTTAGTTTTAATTATTTTTATTTATTTGTTTTCTTTTTATTTAGCTAGTTAAATAACATTAACTTGCATATTTAGAATATATCTAATCTTGTAGTTTACCTTACTAATTAATTATTTGTCTAACTTTTATTCTTATTTCCCTGTTTGTAATTAGTTTAAATATCAAAATTGTAAACCGGCTAACCTTTCTGGAGTATAATTGTGACTATTGCTATTATAATTGTAAAATTACTACTGATATACAAAGGATTTGTCACACACATCAAATATAGATTATAATATCATATTTACTTATTTATATGTGTATAGATATATTATATATAAA
>JAPWLS010000035.1:0-13131 GCA_028551675.1 Tineola bisselliella
ACAATTTTGATTTCAATTTTATACGTGCGCTCAAGTAAAATCTTTCTTCGACTTTGCATTCTTACATAATCTCATTGGAAGTTCATTAAGACATTAATTAGTAGTGTTTATTTGTTTTTTTTTATGTTTTTTAAAATTAATTTCAGAACAATTTAACTAAATGTTTTGATTCTTCTGGATTTTATTAAGATAAATTATATACGCAAACAGAAGAGACATATCCTAAAATTGATTGATAAGTAAAAGAATTTGATTTTAATGAATTAAATTGATTGAAATAAATAAATAAATGAAATACGTCATATCACGGAGAGCGCTAGTGACTGACTAAATCGCATTAGTCCACTGGGCCAATAACGTAAGCGTATTTTTTAGATTTATTTGCTGGAATTCTTATTTTAAAATCAATGAAAAACATATATAAATACCAAAATGTATTTAAAACTCCAATATTCAATTGAATTTATCTTCACTAATATTCTTAAATTTATATGTTTCGAAAGTAGTTATTTAGTAGAATTAAAACTGTCGGAAATGCACTAAAATCTGTGTGACGAAATTTTTCTACTCCGAAATTGTTATTGTAATGCGTTCTATCTTAGAGGAATGATTTTGTACGCCTGACATAATATTAGGTATATTAATAATAAAAAAGCAAAAAGGTTTTATTTATTTTTCACAAACTTATATCTTCACAAAAATATTGTGAAAAACAACCTGACCAACCGGTAAACTTCCCTGGTGTTTACGAATGCCAAAAATATAATATCAACAACGATAATGTTACCAATCAAAAATAAAAATAGTTATATTAACATTAAAGAACTTATAATTTAGTGAGAGCAAGTTGTCGACACTTTGTTTTTTATTTGTTTTCATTTATTGCCAGTAATAACTAACGTAATCTAACATTCTGGTGTTTTATTTTACAAAACAATTTGTTAATTTTCATAACAGTATTACAATGTTTTAAATCTTCTAATTAATAAGTATATTAAATGCTTCCTTGAGATCAAAACAAAAATGGCAACTTATAAAATTACACTGTTTACTGCAGATTTAAACAGTTAATACTTACGTAGCCATTATCATATGAACGTAGCGATTTTACAAAGCATGAATTACTTTGAAGGACACCTTCTAAAGATAGATTAATGGGTTTCTCTCTCCCAAGTAAATTATCGTTTGTGAGAAGCGGTCATACCAGTTTCTGTCTGATCTTTAGTTACTTATAAGTAAACGCAGAATTATTATATCGTTGTTTGAATACTAGAAAAGACTGTGGACTAATGCGGTTTACGAACAATTGATAAATTTACTTATTTTAAAATATTTGTCTTGTCTGATTTATGTGTTATTCTATGACCGAAATAATTTCTTTTGGCATAGCTTCTCTAGTATATTTTACTTAATGCAATTTAAAAATTACAAGTCTTGGTTTCCCGAACTTTTTGGTTTTTTGAACTTTTGCGTAGGACTTCTAGCCGTAAACCCTTTTTATTTAACTGATATTTTATTGCTATAAAATTAGTCTCTTGCGTATAAATACATTAATTATGCTGTAACTGTGTCGTTTTATCTTACTAGTATTAATTTGCTTCAATTTTCATTTTTACATTTGCTGTGTTTTTGAGCATTTTTTATTTTATTTAAAACATATTTTGAAAACCCCTTTCGACCAAGACGGCAAATTTTACTCAACAATTGTAATAAATTAGAATTTTATATTTATTTATTCAAATTATTATAATGCCAATTGCATTGTATCGTTTCTTAGTTTAAAATACATGATTACCATTTGTATAAAGTATGATTTATTAGCATAACGAGCTTCTTGTTTTATTCATTGTTTATTTGCATTATCATTGTTGCTTGTCGGTTGTAAATATGTCAGTGCTTAGCACAAGTGGGTGTTTCGGATCTGGTTCTGACTAATTGCAATTTTTAATACGATTTATGTACCTAAGTCGATTGTGTTGTATGTGTAGGTAAAATAAACTGATGAACTAGGTATAGGTACATAGAAATATTTTTTTTGTTTCAAAATTAAAAATATAGGTATATATATTAATGGTATATTCTAATTTAACACGAACTTTTACAATCACGAATTAATGTTTTTATGTAATTGATTGCTATAATTTTAGTACAAATTCAATACATATAGCTATAATAACAGTTGAACTAAACCGTTATTTTAGTTTTTATACATATTTCATTTTCTTAATCGCCTTGAAATAATCCCCATGTACAATATTGTTATAGATTTACAAATTAAAATTATAATCAATAAAGGACCCGTCAATGCGTTCTGCAAATGTCTTTGTTGTTGTTTTTTTAAACACAATCGAAATCCATCTACATTCGCGATGGTGTTACATTACACAAAATTATACAAAAATGAGAGAGTATTATTGACCTTATTTATTTATTATCTAAAAGCAATAACATCATAAAACAGTCAAACGCGTCGTAAATTAGCGGACAGGGGCAATTTAATCTCCAATAATAATAATTAAAATATCGCAAAACCAAGTCAAGTTCGAGTCGCTTATTTAAAATAAAATTCCGTATTTATATTAGTTCATTTGTTTCATATCAGCAGTATGTATATTAGAACCCTAAACTAAAAATAGTTTAGACTATGTAGCATCAGCTGTCATAATTGTATGAAGAAAGTTGGAACTATTCTATTTATTGTTATGATTTATGATTCTGTAATAATATGAAATTCAAACTCACCATCCCGTAATACTATAAATTCTTTTTTATATTCCTGTTTATTTCTAATATTGCGAGCATATTATTTTAATAATAATATATAAAAATATTATAGACATTTGCGGCTTATTATCGCGTTCACTCTCTAGAAATGTCGGATTAAAAATAATAGAGAGTGAAGTAAATAGTAAGCCGCAAAAAGACGAAACTATTTCCTATCTATCACTGAATTAATTTATTAAAACGATTGAATAAGTGTAAAAATAATAATCTGGAACTCTAATGATCTCTCTTGAAGAAGTAGAGCACACCGTTGTACCAGCCGCTGTCGCTTTAATCACATGGCATGCGATCGTTGTAGAAACAAAAGCGTACGTAATAAAACTACATACTTACAGGTTAATACATAAACAAGGCACATACGTTATTTTGAAGTAACGTTATTGTAAATTGCTTCTACATACATAAGTTTGAGTAACAATTTTTAGCTTTGATAATAGGGGTCTAAGAACCAACAGCAATTGTATTTCCTTCTTGCAATTTAAATATAATATAATAAAGATTTATAATTATAATTGATATAATATTCTTATTAGATTATTATACTTATTCAAAACCGATTGGCGTCTTCTACTGAAACGAACAATGTTTTCGTTCGATCGTAATCTGATTAAACCTTGCAAATTGTAAATCTTAAGCCACGTCTCCTGCTCCTCTGTCTTCCAAACATTAGACAAAAACATCAAACATTGGGGCGTGGCCTACACAATGTTTTTGTTTTCCGTCGACCACGGAAAACAAAAAACATTGTCTATGAATACAAAAATGTATACGGCCACGCCCCAATGTTTCGATGTTTTATATGTTTATATAGGAGCAGGAGACGCGGCATAATGGGTCTCTATATAAAATACTATATTTTGTTTTTTTTTATAGAATCAGTACTTGGAAATGTTAATAACCCAAAACAACGGATAGTAGAAGTCATTTTTACGCTAAAAGTGACCTGAAATTTAAAAAGAATTTAACTGTTGGGTATTGATACATTGGTACCTGTTTGTTCTGAGAAATCAATAAATAAACTATTATTTAACATCTCAGAAACTTGTCTCTTCACAATCCGTCTCACCTTAAAAGGTTGTTGTAAATTAACGATGCCAAAGAACTGGGCCCATAAAAATATTATATAACATATTATACAATACAATACGCGGTAAATAAACCACTTGACACTATTATTATGTATAAAGCCACGTCTCCTGCTCCTATGTTTTCCAAACATTAGACAAAAACATCGAAACATTGGGGCGTGGCCGTATACATTTTTGTATTCATAGACAATGTTTTTTGTTTTCCGTGGTCGACGGAAAACAAAAACATTGCGTAGGCCACGCCCCAATGTTTGATGTTTTTGTCTAATGTTTGGAAGACAGAGGAGCAGGAGACGTGGCTTAACGTAAACAAACTTTTGTTACAAAACAAATGACAATTAGTGTCTTCTATCTCATTATACGTGTCACTGTTAATTGGTAATAGTATTTATTTTAATAAAAATTAGTTTATTTTATGTATTGTATAATAAAGTGTTCCTATTTTGAAAAATCTCCTGGCCTGCATTATTTAAACGATGTATGTAATCACGTTATATTTAGAACAATTTAATTGTTGCAGATTATGTTCAGAGGTGGTGTCGTGGGAGGCCTTGATGCGAGACGGGACGCAGCGCTCGCAAGAGTTCTCGTGCGACTTCAGGCTAGAGCCCGTGGCTTACTCGCACGAAGACGCGCGGCTCGTCTTCGCACACAACACCTCGCAGCCCGATGCGTTCAGAGAAACGTGCGAGCCTTCCTAGCTGTTCGAGATTGGCCTTGGTGGCGCCTTCTTGTTCGTGTTACACCGCTCCTTGCTGTTCATCGCACCGAGCATAGATTGAAACAAGCGCAGGTATGTAAAGCGTGTTATTATTGTTTTACTTATGTAAACAGTTTCTCATTTATTATCATTGATTTATATATACTAGAGGAGACAACTTATCTCAATGTTCCAAATAAATATTTTAGTACTAAAAACATGTTTTTGTGTTTTACGTAAAATTATTAAAGATTGTTATCAACGGGTCATTGGTTTAGTGACACACAATTTGAGATGGAATTTCAAACCTGTATGGTACAAGTAGATATTTATGTTACATCATGATCTTTTATTTAAAACATACTTTCACGACAAAACTGAATTTAAAATACGTAACTATCAATTGGTCGCTATTATGTAAACGAAATAACTCCAAGTTAAAATACACAATAATTATTATATAGAATTTAATCGTGCGTTTCGGTTTTTGATATATTGAAAATGGATTTTTTTTAAATAAAAATAAATATATACATACATACAAAGCCCTAACCTCGAACTATAGTATGACTGACTATTCACCAACCAATAGCGACGATATAGTATATGATCTATTCGTCTGTAGTGAAGAGAAGGTTTAGTTTAAAGAAAAATAGAAATTTATTTATTTATTTGGACATTCACAAACAAACAGTTAACAAACCATAACATGTAAGTAAGAACTACACTAGAGAAATAAAGCTAAATTTGTTAACCTAACAGTTGTGAAAAACATTTAAAGAAAACTATATACATTAATGATTAATTACGAGTACTAGTCTGCTGCTCGAACATAGAGTGTTGTCGGAAAGAAATGAAGAAGAAAAATAAATAATACTAACATCAATTTAGTACAAAAACGAGTGACATACCAGAGGATGCTCTGTTACCATAGCAGTAGGACGCTAGTAGAAAACGATTTATAATAATAAAAAAAATATATTTAAAAAATGATAAATTATTTACCCTAATTAGAAATCATCATATGCTTAATTTCCTACATACGACACGCCACGTCTCTATTTATGTTTAGTGTGGTGCAATTTTCTGATACGATAAAAAAATATTTAAAGTAGTATAAAAGAATTACAAAATTGATTATAGAAGAAAGTGTGTATTTTCTTTATTTAAGTCATATTGCTTGTTCCATTATTGGCGTGCTTTAAATCAACAATAAACGTTATTAACACTAGATTTACCAGACCAGTCAAAATGACTGGTCTTGCAAGATCAAATTAAAATTCCTACTGCGTGTAACATTTTCTTTAATTCTTCTAATCTTCTTTAATTTATAACAGAAGAATTAGTTTTATGAATTTTATATTATTTTTAGAGATGTTCCGACTAGTCGGCCACTAGTCGGTAAAGCCGACTATCCGGCCACTATCGTAGTCGGCGACTAGTCGGCAAAAAGCGCCGACTATCCGGCTTCTTACTTTGTGTCTATTTCTCAATAAAATGTATGTGTTACTTCCTTGTAAAGAAAATATATTGATGACATTTATCAAACAAAATTAGTATCTTAATTAAAAAACAAATCAACATAATATTTAATGACATATATTGCAATTCTGCGTGATGATATTTGAAACTATCGTCAAACTAGTGAGTCAAATACAGAAAATTAAGGCATGGACCATCTCCTGCTTCTGTAAAATAAATACTGAACTAATTACAACAGAAGAAGCGAACTATAACTATATTAAAACAGAGCCGACACAATTGTCAATTTTAAGATTTCACAATGAACATATTCGTATAAATAGTATTGAAAAGGCAAAGAAGGTTATCTCACGGTCAATTCAGTTTATATTACTTCATATTGTTGATTGAATGAGTGTTTATATTATTATTGCACTTCCTACTTAGATACTTAAAATAGGTCGTTGACCTTTTAATTTATAAATATAAAAGATACACATTTATTACCACACCAAATTCGTGATTTATTTATTATTCTTAACAAATAGACTATAACAGCGGTTCTCAAACTTTTTTGGTGAAGGAAAATGCCTTAATATAATTATAAAAAACTGATTTATATATTTTTTATGAATAATCATATTGCAATGTAATATTACGTAATATTTAGTTGGAATATTTAGATGTAACCTTATAATCTCCCTTTGGTAGGTATTTTTTGCAATATTTTAGCCCTAGGGTTCCGCGGAACACACTTTGAGAATGGCTGGACTATAAAAAACAAATGAAACTCATGATATGTCTACACTAAGCTGCTGAAATCAAATATACTGTATTATTGATTCTAGTGTCAGATTTTTCAAAATTACTTCTTTGTTTATGACGTCATAGATTAACTTTACAGTAGCAAATAAATATTTCTATATACAAAAAATATATTAATCGTAAAGTAATATGATTTAACTAATTTGAAAGACTTTACGAGTCTTAGGACTGAACTTTCAAAAGCTATAGTGATAATAAAAATAATCAAAACAAACGTAATGGCAAGTCGCGTAGTCTTTTGTTTACAATAGCCGAAACTCGTTAATGAAAACAAAAAAAAACCTAGTTAAAACAATACGGTCATTAAAAAAGACTTAGAGCACAACCTTAAATAATAATCAAACAAAGAAACACTTATTGTAATAATATTTTTTATAATATTGCTCTTAAACCACAATCATCATAAATTAAACCGCCCACAATCACTAAAAATAAGAATGTGGTTAAATTTAGTACATCTTCCTTACTACAGTAGAGACTCTATATACACGTACCTACATTGGGCTCTGAAATAAAAAAGTGCTTACCATTAAAAAAAAATTTTTTTCGTAGTGATAATATTATTACGTTTCATTTATTAAAAAAATAATTATAAATACATTTATATATAAATTAATATATTTATTAATAATTGTTTCCAATACAATCTGATAAAGAATAATGAAATAAAAGCAAAACTGTTAACCTGCACTAAGTTTTATAATTATTTAAAATATTGTCGAATCCCGATTATTGCGTCTCAACTGTACTGTTTAATATTGAATTGACACGAAGTAGCTTGTCGCTTCCGGTACACCCTCCTCTATTGAGTTATTTAGAGATCAGAGTGTGTTCCCACGTCTTGTACTTGCATTTAAAAACAATGGTATTTCCAAGTGTTTTAAATGTAAGAAATATAGTGGAACCTCGCACAACGAGTGTTTCGCATTACGAGTGATTATATTATCAAATATATTAATTAACTAACTATAATATTATTTTGTGATATTTATTATAAAGATATTAAAGTGATTTTGACATTGGTAGTATGTGACGTTAAATTCCCAGCGTTCCCGGGTTCAATTCCCAGTCGTGCATTTGTAAATAATGTATGGTTTTATTATTCATAACATAATAAAACACTTCATAAGTCAAAATTTCTAAACAGGATTGAAAAGAACATGATCTATCATTCAAACAATTGGTCTAATGATCACATTTCACAAGCGACTGTCAATTGGCCGACTGGCTTCACTCGTACGCAGGTGATAAACAACACCACAATTACCCACTGTCCCTCCTTCTAGAAAGCTGTCTCCGCTCTCACGTGCTACCTTCCTGCACGAACAAATCACCAATGACATTAAACGTTCTACAATTTTATTTTGACTTTTATATAGGTAATTTTAATTCTTAATACAAATATAAGGTTTCTATAGTTCTTTTTTAATCTTCTTCGGGACAAATCCTACAAACTATTAACCCTCTGTCGGGCGCGGCCGATCTCACAGGCACAGCAATTATAGGTTCTATGAAATCTTTTAGTTTTTAGTCTGATTTAAGGGGGGAAAAAAATCTATAACTAGTAAAATATTCCAATAAAAAAGATTGATTTTGATTTTCATCTTAGATTTAATCATCAATTTTCTCAATGAGCCCGTCAAGCACACCGCGCCCGCCTAAGGAGTTTTTGAGGGGCGCCCGACGAAGGTTTAAAAGTGTGAATGATTTAGTCGTGTTTAGAAGTATCCCGGTATAACGAAAGGCAACTGTCATATCTAGACTAATCTAGACGGTACTTCTTCAAGGCGACTTTTGCCAAACTTTTCTGAGCGTCAGGTGTTCTCTCATCACATGGTATACCATAAAATATATATTTTATCATTTACAATTAACCTTCTGTAATTAAACATAAACAATAATATATTAGTGAAAGGACGGCTAATAAATCTCTAACGTAAGATTGTGTGTCGTAAAATCGATTAAACCGTTTTATCAGTAGGTGTGTGTAATGTTAAAGAGTTTGCAATTTCCGCGTGCTTTCGTCCGCACCTCAGACTGGCCGCAAAGATCGATTTCTTGCTCGCGAATAGTTGTCTCCAATTATGGTGCGGCTTGTCTGACGTTTAACGAGGAACTGCGCTCATTTTCTAGTTTCATACTCGAGAATAATCGCAATTTACTTTTACTATATGTTTTAAGGATTAGTTGTTAATTGGAAATCAAAGTGCTATAATAATAATATGTATCGAGTTTATTCTGATCATTTGAATTCGATGTAATAGTGATTTGCCTAAAATATTGTAATTCAATAATGATAATCGGCGAACCTAATACTTTGCCAGATAACCTTTGGGAGATGTGATCAGGGATGCTGTGAATTCTGGTTATTGATACAAAAATATTAAAAACTAATGTAGGTATAAAAATCCCTAAAAATATCATTTAGAAAACTTCGCAGTAACAGTTTATTTTGATTACGTATATATTTGATGATACCTTTACAAAATATAAAGTTTGTTATCGGCGCATCTTACTTCTTTTGTTTTGTTTACTTACCTCTTTTAGGATTCTACAAAACTACTTTCTAACTATTATTTGATCAAAATAAAACCTTATCATTCGTTTTAATAATTCAGGTTGATTGCAAACTCGTATACCAACACTTAACAATTTCGAATATCGATGTTATATAGATATGAAGTAAATTTTTCGCTGATATATCTTCGCAACAATGATATTGGTACAATCTCAATTTCGTAAGACCTTTAAATATGAATGAACAGTTGTTTTTTTCTCGAAAAAACATCTAAATTACGACCGAAAATGTAAATAAAAAGCAATAAGTTGATATATATTTTTAGATTACTAAAGTTTTTTATGCAATTAATTAAATCTTTAATTGGATAATTGTATCACGGTCGAGTCAGTTAACTGTAGAGCAGAAAAAGAATACATTGGTGAAGCTGTAACGGAGCACATGATTCTCACGACAAACTCTAGGTCAGGCGCACGCTCTAGGGAAGTACTAAAACCATTTAAAGCTTTGACCATAGAAATACTAAAGGATTTCCTTCACATAATCGTTGTGAATTGCAAATATAGATTAAATTCTTGTATAAAGTATAGTATTTTTATCATCAATACTATGATTGAAGTAACGGCTTTCCGACCGCAATAGTATTCACCTTTTATGACTTATTTTTCAATGAAATAACTTCTCTTAAACGAAATTTTTGTTACTTGGCTTTTTAATTTATTCCCGTGCATATACGTGTACAAATTATGTGAGAAAGTCACGGGCGCGCGTGACTTCTTTTGCTCATAGAATATGTAGTATGTAGTGAACCAGATGGGACTGATATTATAAAATGAAATATGCCTAATGTCCACTGGGCTAATAACATAAGCGCAATAGTGTTGTTTTTAGTACATCTATCTCAATGAAGTTTAAACGATAATTTTGTTCTAATCCGTATTTTCCATAAATAATAATGTAATAAACAAATGTTTTTATTAAATTACCTCAAATGTTATGTTAATTAATTCACGGCTTTTTGTTAAATGCAAACAATAAGTTGGGTTTGCGTCATTTTTCACTTGTCAGTTTGCGATGAATCCAACCGTGGCGTTTTACATGTATCTTTTCTTATAGAGGTAAACTTCCGTGGATAGCAAGCTGATGCTACCTATTCGAATCGGTTCCGACGCGAAGCTCGAAAGCAGGGTCTTTTTTTATAATTAATGTTTAAGTAAACACAAACTATGAAAATATACCTTAAGAACGAATGCGTCACGCTCATTCATTTGTTTTTTATTATCGCCGTATTATGAATACAGGGTCAATGTCATTCGAAATTCAAATTAAGGCTCGTACAAATATAATAAACGATAATCGAGGTATATTTTAAACTCAAGTAATGATCAGGTGATTACTCGAGCGTCGTTTCTAAATACAGACGTAAGAGAGTTTTATTTTATTCTAATAATTGAGAATATCGATGTAAGACGCTTAAATTCTCACCTAGCATGATAAGGACTGGCAAATCCAAATCGTCATTCCTTTAAATGAGTTTCGCTTCAATAAACAAGCAAAAATCTTTAACCATTGTACGACTTTGGAAACTCTATTAACAATTGTGGAAATAATTTACACCTTTTTTGCGAACATTCCTCGTAGTGCAACGATTCCTCGCGTCAGAGAATGCGAATCTTCTTCCAGACATAACATACGAGTAATAAACATTCCATTTCCGACTTCTGAATAACGCATTACAGAATATTTTAAATGTTTCTAAGATTTTAAGCGCTTCTAATACCATAAAAATAGTTTAAATATACAAATCAATTGTTTCACATTTCATGTTTCTCAATGTAACATAAAACTAATCGATTGATTCGAATTCGAATACTACCAGCTCACATCACTTTTCCCATCATCGTGACGCATGATATCATTTTTAAGTAATACTGGCGAGTGATATACGAAGTGGTGTTATTAAATTAAAAAAAAAAGTACTTTAAAATTTCATTGACTTTTATGACCCTACAAAAGATTTGTGGTTTATGTGAAACATAAGACGGTCGCTTATCATTATAGTCCATATACAATCTCGTTTTTGGATAATAGGCTTTTTTTAATATCAATACGTAGAATTTCGATCATAGATTCCAACTCGATTTTTTAACGTGACTTCTAGTAATGAAACAGAGGGTTTGTTCGTCTCACATTTAACTTGAGTGTCTCGAATTGCACATAAAGTCATTTAACCTCTTCACTGTGGCAACATATGTATGTGGACGTTTAGTTTTTAAAAATTATAGTTACTGTCAATAATAATGAAAAAAAAATTTATAACAATTTATTCACTACAGAATTTCTCAGAACAGTATTTTTTTTTGTTTTGTTTTTTTTTTTTGTTGTACTTGTAATGATTATTTTATTTAAAAAATTAAGACATTTTTCTCGCCATGAAAATATCGTCCCTGAAGAGTTTAATTACATTAATAAAAAGTTTAACCTTTACTAATGAGAAAACATAACGCATTACAAATATTACAAGACAGCATTCACTTAAATGTCAACTAATAAATTCTTATACTATTCCAAATGTATTAATAACGTAACAACTTTCTTTAAAAATTGCGCAATTTCTCAAACAAAACTCACAAGTCATATTGGATCATAAAATAACAAACTAACGTCATTTTCAATATATTGTATGTTCATTCCTACCTACTTTCACTATCGCAATTCGATTACAATAGATATTTTTTTACAATTCGCACGCTTTTATTGAATATTCATTCGTAAAATGATCGTAGAAAGAATTGTATTTAATTTTTTTTATCCAAGAAAATGTTCTAACAAGCAATGTTACTTATATATTCTAGTCTAACTAAAAAATCTCAGAAAACTATCCATTGCAATTGTCAATATTGAAGCAAATTAATTGACAATTCCGATTAATCCGTTAACTAAGAATAAAATATACATTATTAAATTATTCACAGTTAATTCACGAATGTTCATCAATGTAAATTAATTAGAAATTGAAAGTGTAGTTAATTTATTTGAATGGCATAAAGGCCGTAATGTCTATGCCAAATCAATGTAAAAGTTTTTAGGTTAATTCGTCGGGAGTTTTGGCGGGCATTTAAAATTTAAATACATAATTCTTTTCTGCGATTATTCAATTCAGGGTTGTCTAAACTACATATTTTCGCGGGCTAACTTAATTTACTACAAAAACTGGAGGGCCATAGAAAAAAAATATTTTCAGTTTTCAATTAAAAAATAATACAAAATAATTATTTCTTTATACAAAAATAAAAATAAATAAATTATATCAAATATTAATTATATATTTTGAGAAAGAATTCTATTATTATCCAAGCTATTTATATCCAAAACTCGAAAGCCGCATTAAAAGAAGTCGCAAATGATCATTGTGATTCAATTTGCTTTTTGTTTTGTTTGCAGGATGAACTGGACACCTTGAAAACCAAGTTGGAGAAAAAATGCTTTTAAACTAATAAACCGAAGTATAGTAAATATATATATACCTATATACAATGACTTGATCCTAAGCTTGAGAATACCTTGCGCTATGAATATCAAGACAAGGAAAACACAAACACAAGAACAGCACGACCTTACAGAACGCCTGTTTATTATTATTACCTATTAGTTTGATATACCTATGATTAATTTGACGTAAGAGACTTAATTATCAAATGCCAAAGAAAGTGTTGATGATAATGCCCCTATACAGCAGCTAGTCTTCTACTTCA
>JAPWLS010001316.1:0-10613 GCA_028551675.1 Tineola bisselliella
ATGTCCCTCTCATAACATGTACCGTTGTATAATAATGTATTATATAAATGTATACTTTTGTTAAGCTGCAGTGACTTACTAAAAGGTAGCCCACATAGATAGATTCTTGAGATACCTTTGTTTGCAATGTTTTTTAGTGTTAAAATTAATTTTATTATGTCCTGTTTATTTGTCTTATTTTTATTTCCAAGTAATATAATTAATGTCGTATGTATGTCAAACTCATGACTTGATATTTTATTTGTAATCACATTGAGTGAGGCTCCCTGGTAACAATAGTTAGTAACACTTTGATCTAAGAACATAGACATCTTTACGCCTGCTCCAGTGCCTAATTCGTCTGAAATAATAACAACCTTATTCGCTGTGTTGCCTTTTTCAGGAGAGGGAGAAATTTCACGAGCTTGTTGCGCACACGCTGGCAACGTCTCGCTGTCCTTATTTTCAGTTTCAGTTAAAGCCTCATCGGGAGTGGGCGCGTTAGTCTTATTGTTGCAGTACATGCATTTGTTTATTGATGTTTCTAGAGATGTGAGGCGCTCTAAGTTGTGTTCGCCTAGTGCTATGATATTGTCCATGGTGCGCACATATTCCTCCAAGTTTTTTATTTCTTGGGCGAGTTTAGTGCGCAGTAATTCACATTCGCTGTCCTTCTCGTTTAGATTTTCTTTATACCTGTTTATGCGTTTAACTAGTGTCATGTTATTTTTTATTAGCTTAGGTGAATTATAGTGATGTTTAAGTGTTTTTTTGTGTTTTTTGATAATCTTATTTAATTTTATGTATTGTTTGACTTTCTTTGTGCCTATAATATAAGTGTGTTTTGCATTATCTGTAAATAATTTGTCATAAACATGGAGTGTTCGTGTTAATTGAGTCTGAGCGTCATTCGTGTTCAATGACTCCAGTTTCGAATGGGATTCCTGGAGCTGTCTTTCGAGTTCCCTGACGCGGTCTAACGAGTGAGTATAGGTCTCTTGGCAAACTTCATACTCGTTTATAATTAGCTGTTGCCGACCACACTCGTCTCGTAATATCTGCAATTCGGCATCCAACGATGCTAATTCACGTTTAAGAGCGGTATTTTTATTGACAGTGTCAGATATTTCATTTTCTATATCGATTCTTTCACGCAATAGGTTCTCATTTAACTCTTTACATTCTACGAGCTCCTCCAGTACGTTTTTTAGTTTAGCTTCTATGTTAATATTATTGCGCGAGTGTACACGTTGAGTTATATTATCCATGTTCCTAAATAGTTGTTAAATATACGTGGATAAAATAATAATTATTATTATATATTATAATGGACTTATCTTGTAACGGTCACTGGGCACAGCATCTACTTCTTATTCGATGTCAATGGAATTGTAATTTATCCCAATAACAATAACACTTAATCACTGCACTTTACTTTCAATCATTATGCACTTTTAGTGGGTGGACCCGCTCTTCACTGCTCGAGAAAAAATAAGAAAAAATATATCTAATTTTTTTTTTTAAATACTAAGTAAATTCTGAAAACCTTCGAAAATTGACACCCTATATGATATTTTCAAGTGCCACGACCACAAATTTACAAATATTTCAGATTTTTTTTTGTATCGGCAACCTAAGTAGTACTGCTATCCATTATAACCCTTACAAATTTCAGAATGCCTGTAGTTTTTACACAAAAATGAATCAAATTTCTTTTTTTCCCTAAAATTTTGAAAGATTTTTACCTTCGGTCCACTTTAAGTCATCGTGGTGTAAAAAAAGTATGGACACTACTATGGCAAGTTTTTTCAAAAGTTGACGCAACTAACCAAGATTCCTAAATGGTATAATACTCTAGGAAAACTAATCACAAAAAAAATATATGCCTGTCATTTCTAAACAAAACAAAATCAATTTTTGACCACAAATTTACAAATATTTCAGATTTTTTTTTTGTATCGGAAACCTAAGTAGTACTGCTATCCATTATAACCCTTACAAATTTCAGTATGCCTGTAGTTTTTACACAAAAAATATTTTTACCATTTCTAAACAAGAATCAAATTTCATAAATTGTTGTTGTTACTAGTGATCACTTTTACTGTGAAGTTATAGGTTTTGTTGCTGAAAAATGTTGATTGAATCAAAACAAATAGTAATAATTTTACATTTATTTTATTAAAGTAAATGTTCGAATTGTTTGCCACCGACATTAATACATGCTCTACATCGTTTTAAAAAAGATCGTTTTATTTTCCGTGCATATCTTCCACTATTGATATAATTCGTAGCCTGATTGATTTTTTGGCGAAGCTCGTCCAATGTTGCAATGGGTTTTGAGTAGACCCTGTCTTTAAGACAACCCCAATAAAAGAAGTCCAGCGGGTTTAGATCGGGTGAACGAGGTGGCCATAAGATAGGACCAAGTCGCCCGATCCAATGCCCTGGATACTCTCGGTTTAAGTATTCTCGCACAGGACGGGCAAAGTGGGCTGGGCAACCATCATTTTGAAGCCACATGTTTTGTAGATCATTTATGGGCACATCGTCTAATAATTCTGGCAAGTCATTTTGTAAAAAGTTTAAGTAGCTATTACCATCCACGTTTCCTTCTAGCTCAAATGGCCCAATCACTTTTCCATTTAATATGCCCGTCCATAGGTTAACCTTGAATTGATATTGGGATTTGTCTTGTCTCATCAGGTGAGGATTTTCATTGCTCCAGCTATGTAGGTTGTGAAGATTTAAATAGCCATCTGTCTTGCAGGTTGTTTCATCAGACCATAAAATTTTATCTAAGAATTGGGGATCTTCCCTGTGCTTTTGCAGCATCACACGGCAAAATGCGACCCGGAGTGGATAGTCCCGCGGTAATAACGTCTGCACACGCTTGTAGTGGTATGGGTGAAGCCTGTGATGTTTTAAAATTCGATGTGCAGAACTTTTTGGGATTCCCGTGGCTGCTTCTATAGCACGTACCGAGGTAGTTGTATCGTATTCTATTTCATTGAGAACTTCTTCATCGCGTTTCAATCTAGGTCTTCCAGTGTTTCTTCTGTCAGATGGTAAACGACCCTCCGAAAATGCTTGATGCACATTAATAAATACTCGATAATCCGGATATCTTTGAGCATTCGGGTACCTTTCTCGATACAGTCTGCTAGCAGCGTTAGCATTGCATCGGCATTCTCCATAAACAAGGTGCATATTAGCGTATTCCAACGATGTGTATGGTAAAGGCATGATACGAGAGCCACGTCAATTGAATATGGATCGATCCGCAGTAAACAAAGAAGCACAGCGTACTGATTAGCTTAGATGAGAACAGCAATTTCTTTACCTGCACTATTGTTATTCAACAATGAACATGTATCTACCTATCTCTCTCTAACGTTTAAATTGCCACGCACAATGTTATATTCAAATTCCAAGAATTTGCAACATAAAACATGTTTTATTGACCACAGTAAAAGTGATCACTAGTAACAACAACAATTTATGAAATTTGATTCTTGTTTAGAAATGGTAGGCATAATTTTTTTTTGTGACTAGTTTTCCTAGAGTATTATACCACTTAGGAATCTTGGTTAGTTGCGTCAACTTTTGAAAAAACTTGCCATAGTAGTGTCCATACTTTTTTTTACACCACGATGACTTAAAGTGGACCGAAGGTAAAAATCTTTCAAAATTTTAGGGAAAAAAAGAAATTTGATTCATTTTTGTGTAAAAACTACAGGCATTCTGAAATTTGTAAGGGTTATAATGGATAGCAGTACTACTTAGGTTGCCGATACAAAAAAAAATCTGAAATATTTGTAAATTTGTGGTCGTGGCACTTGAAAATATCATATAGGGTGTCAATTTTCGAAGGATTTCAAAATTGATTCTTGTTTAGAAATGACAGGCATATTTTTTTTTGTGATTAGTTTTCCTAGAGTATTATACCATTTAGGAATCTTGGTTAGTTGCGTCAACTTTTGAAAAAACTTGCCATAGTAGTGTCCATACTTTTTTTTACACCACGATGACTTAAAGTGGACCGAAGGTAAAAATCTTTCAAAATTTTAGGGAAAAAAAGAAATTTGATTCATTTTTGTGTAAAAACTACAGGCATTCTGAAATTTGTAAGGGTTATAATGGATAGCAGTACTACTTAGGTTGCCGATACAAAAAAAAAATCTGAAATATTTGTAAATTTGTGGTCGTGGCACTTGAAAATATCATATAGGGTGTCAATTTTCGAAGGATTTCAAAATTGATTCTTGTTTAGAAATGACAGGCATATTTTTTTTTTGTGATTAGTTTTCCTAGAGTATTATACCATTTAGGAATCTTGGTTAGTTGCGTCAACTTTTGAAAAAACTTGCCATAGTAGTGTCCATACTTTTTTTTTACACCACGATGACTTAAAGTGGACCGAAGGTAAAAATCTTTCAAAATTTTAGGGAAAAAAAGAAATTTGATTCATTTTTGTGTAAAAACTACAGGCATTCTGAAATTTGTAAGGGTTATAATGGATAGCAGTACTACTTAGGTTGCCGATACAAAAAAAATCTGAAATATTTGTAAATTTGTGGTCGTGGCACTTGAAAATATCATATAGGGTGTCAATTTTCGAAGGTTTTCAGAATTTACTTAGTATTTTCAAAAAAAAATTAGATATATTTTTTTTTCTTATTTTTCCTCGAGCAGTGAAGAACGGGTCCACCAGGTACTAGAAGTAACATAGGATAGTTTTTATTTTAAAAAAAAATTTTCACTATAGCTTGTAACTGACTATAGTTTCAGCTGTTTAGAATCATATTGATTCCAATTTCTATTGAAATGATCTCTGATACTTATTTAATGACTTAAATGCGAGCAAAGCCGCGGGTAAAAGGTAGTATTATAATAAAATAAAACTAACCTTCACTAATCCATACTATATTTAAAAAATATTTTATAGACAAATATAAAAAGTTTACAAGTAACTTTTGTTCAAATCAATACTCGATAGAAATCATTATAAAGTGTTTTAAATTCACCAATACATAACAGTAATTAAGTCCGTCTTAAGCCAAAATGCTGTCAAATGTACGAGAGAGCTATCTGTATAGTTTTGAGAAAAATGCAATTTATAAACAAGTAACTTGTAATAAATAATAAAATACGCAAATTGTACACAATGTTTATTAAACAAACTTTCTTCCTTTCACATTTCAAACACAAAACGCGATAGGTTGACTTCGTAAAAGCAATGAGCGCTCCAATCTTCTACGTCAGCCATTCTCAAAGTGTGTTCCGCGGAACCCTAGGGCTAAAATACTGCAAAAAATACCTACCAAAGGGAAATTATAAGGTTACATCTAAATATTACATTGCAATATGATTATTCATAATTACATATAAATCAGTTTTTTATAATTATATTAAGGCTATTTCCTTCGCCAAAAAAGTTTGAGAACCGCTGTTCTACGTTTACAACCAAAACACAACTGACTATACAATAAACTACATACAATTATAATATTTAATTTCAAAAGCATATTAATCAAAATTGAATGTAGTTTTTAAGTAGTGTGTAACGAGAATTGTGGTTTTATTTTACACACTTCAATCGGTTCCGCCGTTAAAAATTTTATACTTTAAAATTTAATAATACTGAAAGTTTTATTATAGGTATTTATGTATGTAACTAATAAAGCGTGTTTAAATATCTCTGTATTGTCTACTGCTAAAGGGACATGCAGAAACATTGGATCGATATATCATAGTCGTAATTAATGTTTATACATATAAGGCTATAAGCTACTAATGTGAATATTTTCGGAACCATTTTCTCTTTTTCAAAGTAATATTTTCCTCTTGTTTATAAAATACAGCTGAAAGTATTTATTATTATTTTTTAATTATATTTCTTGTTTATTCCCCGAATTATATTTTTTTTTATGAAATTTATATTTCTAAAAGTTTAATACGAATAGCTCACGATTGTTGCAAAACTTTCGATATCACATCGAAAAAATGATTATTGTAATGACGTTTGTGGTCTATCAATGGCGTAGCAAATTAATAAAAAAAAATTAGAGCAGCGGTTCTCAAACTTTTTTGGCGAAGGAAAAAGTCTTAATATAATTATAAAAAACTGATATCTATGTATTTATAAATAATCATATTGCAATGTAATATTACGTAATATTTAGTTGGAATATTTAGATGTAACCTTATAATCTTCCTTTGGTAGGTATTTTTTGCAGCATTTTAGCCCTAGGGTTCCGCGGAACACCGCTTTAAGAATGGCTGATTTAGAGCATATATAATTACCCTTATAATTGACTTTACAAGGCTCACTTCCAGTATATCATATGACCTTCACTACTTCGAAAAGTCGTCAATGTAACTTATGTCAGTTGCAGTAACCAAACTCGATAGTTTCAAGCGAAACTTCTTATCTCTATTAGTACTTCAATTCAAACCTAGACTTTACACATGGACTAGAAATTTCTACATACGATTTACATTGCTTTGTCTATACTAATATTATAAAGAGGAAACAGATTTGTATTTTTGTATGTTTGTAACGAATTAACTTGAAAACTACTGGACCGATTTCAAAAATTCTTTCACCATTTGAATGCTACATTATCACTGATCAATATAGGCTATATAAATTACAGGAGAAAAATAAGGATCCTTACTAAAACTACAATAATGTAACCCAAAGTTACAAATTGACATAAAAGGCAGGCGTCTTTGAAATATGAATCACCATTAAAATTCATAGTACTACGCGAACGAAGTCGGGGGCAACAGCTAGTTCTATATGAAAATTAAAAAATTATGACGCTCTGAAAAACTCTAGTAAAGATACCTACGCAGTACTTTTCTAAAATATATATTAAGGAGATTGCAATCACAGCATCTTAATTACAAAGATCCATAAGTTGTTCCATAGTTTATATTTGGGATTAAAATTTAATTTCCCCACGAAAGAGCTTCAATTAGCAAAGTAAACAAGCTCGGGTATACAACCCTTGCGCGCGTCTTTTGTTTTTTATAATTTACTAGCTGACCCGGCGAACTTTGTTCCGCCTTATAAGCAATAAATAAACAGATTTTGGATTTGATTAAGTTCAATTTTTTATTAGGAAAAACAAATAAAAAAATCAAGTATTTTAATGATTCTTTATTATTCATGTATTTTGTTGCATAGGTTGCACTCTTTAGTTAACCACCTTGGGATATACGACATTTTTTGTTTTATTATCAGGTGCAAGAACAAACAACGCAGATGGTCTTCCGACCCGTGAACATGCCACATATAATTGATCATGGGAGACATGGATTTTCCAGATTCAGACCACAAACTTTCAAAGATTGGCCTTGTGATTTGTATTTGTTTAGTTGTCATTTCCGTTTTGTTATTCCATCTCAGATACGTTTTTGGTATATCACGTTTTATAATGACTTTTGTTGCATTATGAATAAAATATAAATGCAGTTTTAACATGAAAAGCTGTTTCAATCACAATGACATAATTGGCAATAGTATTTTAAGCCTAGAATATTAATTATGTAACATTACTCCTCCTGAAAGCTCAATATCTGAAACGCGCAGGAGGTTTACGTCGTTGTATGGAACGACGTGGTGCCTCGTTTAATGCTGCAGACGTTGAGGGTTGAGGCTCCCGCTGTTCAAGATTCTACTGTTGAGCGTTAGGAGACCCAGCTGATTTGTCTCCGTGTCCATCTGATAAACTTTGTTGTGTGATTTGAGTTGATGCACCAGGTTGATAAGTCATCGCGTCTGGTAAAACATGATCATTGACGTCACCCCTACCTCGTTTTGATCCACGACTATAATAGGAAAATAATTCTTCGGCTTCTTGTTGTTACTCACAGTATCGTTTTTCGTTTCCAAACTGTTATCGTTACGAATGACATCCTTATCATCGTTGTTCTCATCGTTAGTTTCCCTTCGCCTAAGTTGATCAGAGTGTTTCCGTTTGATTACTCCATTGTTCATTTCAACTTGATAGGAGTAAGGCCCGGTGCGTTTTGATGTATTCCCTGGTTCATAGCCTTTTCCTATAGATTTGTTAACCCAGACCATGTCTCCAATCGAATATTCTGGCGGAATAGTTTCTTTAACTGATGGCTTGAGTTCCTGGAATAACCCAGCTCTTTCAAGATCTTCCTTAACACTTGACTTAAGAAGATCAAACGTAGTGCGCATTTATCTTCCAAACAACATTTCACTTAGTTGGTATCATTACCTTAGTTGGCGAATCTTTTTTATTCACTGGATACGTTTGGTTGCTTTCATTGTCGCTAGATTCGCTAGACGTGTTGTGTCGTGCTAGGCGTCTCGTTCGAAACTATTTATGCATTGCTTTGCCGCTACTAATGCACACTTTTGAGAAGTGGTTGTTCTTCCCGCATAACCTACAGCGTTTACCTCTAGCTGGACATTCCTCTAAATTATCGTGATAGTCTCCAAGGGTGTAGTTGTAAAGAAAACTGATAGATTGTTTCACTTTCTTCCCGATGTCTTTTTACAAAACACACTTTTTCCGAGAGTACGTACGTTTTCTTGCCATAATAATTGTTTAATACAATAATCCCAATCTTCATTGTAGGGGTTGAAAACATCGAAGTTAAACTTGCCGATCGACATCGTTATTTGCATTATGAATAAAATATAAATGCAGTTTTAACATGAAAAGCTGTTTATTTTCAACCACAATGACATAAGTGACAATTGTATTTTAAATATATAACAATTTTTATTCCCTTTGACGTTTTATGTCACGCCACACGGGAACGCGGTCGAACGGGATAAAAAGTATCCTATCTCCGTTTCCTGGTTCTAAGCTACCACCTCACCAATTTTCAGCCGAATCGGTTCAGCCGTTCCTGAGTTATAAATAGTGCCACTAACACGATTTTCCTTCATATCCAACGGGATAAAAAGTATCCTAAAGCCTTCCCCCGGCCCTAAGCTACCTCCCCACCAATTTTCAGCCAAATCGGTTCGGCCGTTCTCGAGTTATAATTAGTGTAACTAACACAACTTCCTTTGAGCTTAGACGTTAGAAACAAACTTTGGAATGTATATTTTCATGAAGAATCCTGTAAAAGGGTGTAAGTCTACATTTTTCTACTGGATTTCTTTTTAAAATATACTGTGAACATAAATTGGAATTATTAATTTAGCAATTGGAAAATGTATTCTAAAAACCTTTCAACTGGGGATCGAAACCGTAACCTGTAACTGCGATGGGGGCGGTTTACCCCTGTATGCCATGCTTTTCTCTTTGCTACTCACCGAAATAGTTTTTCATATTATTGCGGGCTGATACCTGTGTGGTTGCACCGTAGATCTGATCTAATTTTAATTATTGTGAATTTTGTGACATGAATTGTTATTTACTTTCTTCTGAATGAAAATTCAGTTTTTTTTGTTAATTATTTTTTGTATAGGCTATGATTGGCGAGTTTCTTGTGGTCTTCTTCTCGTCATACGCCTTTCCGAAGTCATGGTAGAGTTTCCTTTAGCTATGCTAATAAACGATTTTCATTTAATTTAATTTCAACCAATGAATACAAGAGCGCCACCTGCCTGTCTCCCTCTTGCAATGATTAATAGAAGTCTTTATATTTAACTTGCGAACTAGAATGTTTATTAACTACAAGTTTGTTACTAATTAGTTAGTATTGATAAAGTTTCCTACAAAGTTTAGTTAAAGGTGAATTTGTATACAAAGTTGAGACGCCAAATTAGACGTTACTTTCTTTTAGGTTTACACCTTTACTTAACTCTACTTGACGAGTCTCATGTGGTATTCTCGTCATATGCCTTTCCGAAGTCATTGTAGAGTCTAATGATAATAAACTATTTTCATTTCATTATAAATAACATCAATACAATCACTACTAATATTATAAATGTGAATGTGAATTTGTTTGTTACGTTTTCACGCAACAGCTACTTAAAACTCATGAAACTTTGTACACATATTTCTGGTGGTAGGTACTAGAAGTAGCATAGGTTTTTTCTGGAACTACGCGTTCCCGGTTGCTGCTGTTAGCCTTGCGGCTGTTACAGCGGAGCGGAGTAGGGTGGAACAGTCGTGAAGCGACTGTTCCAATTTAGCCAAAAGGGCGGGATTGAAACTGGACCTGGGTGAAGCCCAGGCCAGTGACAATGGAGGATAGGTGAGTGGAAGGAGTGATTGTTTAAGAGGCGCCCGAGGGGCGTCTCTTAGGGACAGGATTCATCCGGGGGGGTCTCTTCCCGGATGCGGGGGGACAGTGCTTGTCTTTGCGACTGTTTGTCGGTCGGGTAGGGAGGTTGATGGATTTGAAACAAGCGTCCGCAATCAGCTTGTTTGGGTGGTTGATCCCTGATGTGAGTAGGGTGTCGCGGATTTTTGTCATAAAGTCGGGAAGGGTTTCTAGGTCGAGGTCGCGGTGTAGGTCACTGTTCCGGATATAGAACGGACAGCCGGTTGCCTTACGAAGGAACTTAGATTGTGTGACTTGCAGCTGTTTTGCAAGTCTTGGTCGTCGGTGAATGTATGTCTGGCTAGCATAGGTGAGGACGGGCCGGATGCATGTCGATGGCGAATTTGGGATTTGAGGCACTCGGATGG
>JAPWLS010002448.1:0-12288 GCA_028551675.1 Tineola bisselliella
CAATATGTACAAATGACAATCTTCAAATGGATGCAAATTGGACTTTGGACTGCAAGAAACAATCATTAGAAAGGGATAGCTATATTCTTATGTGTGAAAGGGATGCAGATATCTTCGCGATAATTTCTCTTTCTATCGCTTATATACCTACAAAAAGTGTATCCATTTGAAGATCGCTTTGTGTACATCTCTTAAATTTTGATATCAGGACTAGAACAGCACAGACATAGGACACTCAGACCGGAAACAAATAGTATTTATGTAGTTTTTGCAGCCTTTCAAGATTTGATTAAATTGAGGACAATTTGGTCCTCAAAAACAAATCCAAAAATCTTTATTTGACATAACCCCTAATAAGGCCTAAACCTTTGTGCATAGTCAGAACCTACTAGATTTCGTAAAGGTATGTGACGAGAAGAAACCACAAGTAACTCTCCAATCATAGCCTGTACAGTAATGTTAGTATTAGTAGGTACATTATTGCTTAATTTCCAGCATCTTTAATGTAAATAAAGCTAGTACCCAAGCAGAGGCGGCTCGTCCTAAAGAGCGCTGGTGCAGTGCACTCCCACGAAAATTACAGAAGTAATCTATATTTCTTCATAATACATACTATCCTTACATTACATTCATTCTATTCTACTATGCCTATACAATAGTATATTATATTACTTATATCTACGCCGCTGTAATATAAGTTCTGTAATTTTCGTGGGAGTGCACTACACCAGCGCTCTTTAGGACGAGCCGCCTCTGTACCCTAGTATATATTCTTCTTCATTTTAAGCTTCTCTTCTCATAGAAATATTCTTTACTTGTTACTTCATCATGTCTTTACATTATCTAATTTATTTTATATAAGTATATATTGATATTGTATGTATTTATGTGGATGTACTTAACCTGCTATTATGTACTTTTTTATTATTATTATTAATTATATTTGCGCCTCATTCACCGCATTCTTCTCCTAATGGTTAGCTGGTATTTATAATGCCAAACGGCATTAAGCTCGCCATTGTGCCATGTTTTTTGAAGCGCAATAAAGAATTTTTATTATTATTATTATGTCTTTTCTTTTTGTTGACAGGTATAATGGGAAAGTGAAAAGAAAGTGTGTTTTTTATTTATTTTTAGTTTAATATATTTTTTTTTCATCATATACACATGATAGTGATATAACTATACTATACTGTACTTTGGTATGTTATGTTGTAATATGTCATTAGGTAAGTGGATTTTTTATTAATTTATAATAAAGGGATTGTGTAAGGTTCTTATTCAGAAGCGACGTTTGAAGGTACTTTCATTTGTGATCATGTGATCATTAAGTGCATTTTAGTTACTAATAAATAATAAATCTTTAAACACGACAACCATTAGACAGTAATCAAAATAAAATAGTAATATGTTGCATGTACTTTTATATCAAACTAGCGATCCGGTACGTACTTCGCTACGTATAAAGTGAAATATTAAAAAAAATTAATTGGAACATCAAATTCATGCATCGAACAGCATGAATGACATAAAAAGTTTCAATTACTGTCAACACTGAAAATAGTTTCAATTTGACAGCACAATCCGCCATTTATTGAATTAATTTGTTACAAAAAATGTGATAAATGAAGAACCGCTCTACCGATTTTGTGCAAACTTCACATAAACCATCTACTAAATAGTCCGAACAAAGTCTAAACATTTGGTTTGGATAGGTGAGCCTGTTCTTGCGTTATAAAATTACAACGAAAATTGCCACTTATTTTTATATATATAGAAGATAGTTTAATAAGTAACTCATAAATGCGTGTAACAGAACGTAATGACAGCTAGGTGACAGTAGACAGTTGCAATGGATTATTATCATTGGTCGGATATTACGTCAACAATGATTCAAGCGTGTGATTGGTCTATTTTGTTTTGTACAACTGAGTGACGTTCGAAGTTTTGAACTTTAATCAGAGAATCTATAAGAGTTCTTCAATAAACTCTTTGTTGATTCGTTGATCGTTATCTGTCATACTTGGTCATAGTTCAAACTTGAGTTAGTCTTTGTTCCCTCTGACTAAAATAGAACCTCGCATAACAATCGAAATAAATTTTAAAATAATAGCTCGCTTAATAAGCAATGTGGATGGTGGAATCCCTGAATTAGTATGTATCATATCAAATAATTTGATAATAATATATCGTTGCATTCATGCCAATATATTTTAAGAATAGAACTGTCAACTGTCTGTTCGCGCCGAGACGCCTAGCGCGTCGGTTATTCTGTTATCTCATAATTAAAGTACATTTATAAGTAAAATCAGTATTTTACTATAACAGTAAATAAATAAATAAAAAATCGTGCGATATAGTAAGGGGGGAGCAGAGGGGGCGGCAAAATTTCACAGTAAATAATAACATATATTTTGTAAATATTTGAACCATTTCATATTTTTAACGCAACTATAAATTCAGACCGATTGAAAGGAGCACGTTTTTTTTTCGATTTTGTTTGGTTGATTTGTTCTTGCCCAAAAGTTCTCTAGAATTAATGTACCTAATTAAGAGGGCGGCAAAATTGTTTTCCGCCCCGGGCTGCCGATACCCACGCTACGCCACTGATAGAGCTTTCCGTACTATGTTTTGAACTCTGCGCTAGCTAGTTAAGATTGTTTCGCTTAACGAGTATGAAGAAACGAATTGTGCTTGTAATGCGAGGTTCGATTGTATCTCATTGATGTTTAACAAGATGTCGCCGGTAATGACGATGGAGCTCATTCAAAACGCTATTCCAGAATCCTATTATAGATTTATGATTATTTATGATGTATACAAAAATATTGTGTTTGACTGTACAGGGTGGGGCGTGGGAATCTCCCACATTTTTTAATAAGTTTTGGTAATAGTAGCTAAAACTTGCCTGTACTTTTAATTTAATTTATTTATATAAGTACAATCACTTGCATGGTCTTACAGTCAATTACAAAATAGAATAATATTAATAATAAAATGTCAAGTCTAAATAAAATAAAAAATCGGTTGTCTGTAAAGTCGGTTTACTGACGATAGTTGAACGTGACAACGTCTTAAGAAAATACTGATGGAATGGTAGCATTTTTCAAAAGAAAATTTTAATTTCATTTGTTTAATAGATTTGTATGTATATAGAGAAGGAGGTAATTGGAAATCACAATGAAATTGATCAAGATCACTTCAAGCCTTACATGGAACGCCTCAGAGCGAGGTAACGCCGCATGAGTCATGTTTTTTCGTGCGTGCAGCCGGCTCAATCGAATTATAAGACGTTGTCACGTCAAAAATAATAATAATAACCAATGTATTGTGTGTATGTAAATGTATTGTGGATCCTGTTCTAAATTTGTACACCTAAAATAAAATTATTTTCCAATTGGAAACAATGATACTGCGATTTTTTGAAATGTGGGATGTTCCCATGCCCCACTTTGTACGTAAAAAAAAAAATGCATTCATCCTAAAACTACATAAATATTAATTAGATTTGTCTATTAAGAAACTTGGCATGGTGTTGTAATTATATCGTAACTTCTACTGTATTAGCGACATCTACTGGCGATCAACAAAGACATTTTAATTCTACTAATTCTCACTAGATGGAGTGTGTGGGATTTATGTAATTGTTTTTTTTTATAATTAACGTTGAATAATATTATTGCAATGTTATCTTAGTGCTTATCAAGAGAGATAGTTCTATAAAAAAAACAAGAGAGATAGTTCTATAAAAGTTAAATAGGTATCATGGCGAAAGGGGTTATTTAAATAAACACATACAAAATATCAATACTCACATTTTATTTAATTCAGTATTATTATTAACACACATCAAAATGACACCCTCCTGTTTGGTGGTTTTGACCAGACTGCCTTTCTCGTCTGGGTGACAGATATGCGTCTACCCCTTCCAGCCGATAGGGGTCGCCGCATGTCTGTCACGTTAAAATGATTACTAATTGTTTCAATTATTACTTAATTAACTCATATTTAAAGTTTTAGTCAACATTAACAATTAACTAAGCAACACCTCCTTACTCCTACCTTACTACCTCCTCCTTAAATTATGACGAAACTGAGACAGTCCTCCTGTGTCAGTCATAGGAAGACCCAAACTTCCATAATGTTGTTTCTGTATTTCTATGTATTTAAACCTATGTATATGTATATATATTATGTATTGTGTGTATTTATCATCAGAACTTCCCTTCCACCTATTCTATTATATTTTTATATATCCTAGTGTGCGCAATGTTTATATATAGTCAATCAGATTGTTGATCGGTCCCACAGGACAGTGTGGGAACCAGCGGTGAATCTTGATGTATATACGTGTAAATTGTAAATAAAGTATTATTATTATTATTATTGAATTTGGTTGCTAACATTTGTGGCTCTCGATAGATGTATCCGAGTTCCTTTTTCATTTTTGTGCTATTATACTTTAAATCACTGACAACACATATGAAAGCCTAAGTGCAACGTTTTTTAATACGTTTTTAACACTAGGTCTACGGACGTTTTCTATATACCTACTCCTACTAAAACGCGTCAATTTGACGCATATCGTAGAGATAGGTATACCATATAGACAAATTCAGTAATTCAACACCTTTAAAGAAAATAGACTTCGATATATATTTCCCTCGATCAATGAATAAAAGTCATACAAAGAGATAAAATAAAAATTTAAACAGTTTTTGGTAATTCTCTGATAAAAGTCAAAATGCGTCAAATTGACGCGTTCCGTAAACCTAGTGTTAAATACGCATTTAATTGCGGCTAGCTAAATTTCTAATTTTCAAAAATAGCTCGGATTATCAAGGAGCTCAGCCACCCCTGACATAGAATTATAAACAGTGACGTAGCTGGGTAACCAAAGGGCCTGGCGCAAAATATAAACTAGAGCCCCAACTAACTAAACTAAGAATGCAGGGGAGTTCCCTGCAAGTATCAAATAAAGATATTCGAGATTTGTTGGGAATTCCCTTGTATTTTTGAAATAAATCGCGTTCCTGGAATCTGGTTTATTTATATTCCGAATGTGGGAAAAATTTTCACTACTTCAATTTATAGCTTGTACTATACGTCAGGGTCAAAGGGTACCGCTCCGTCTAGATCAGGGGTCGGGTATACTTATCAACCAGATGAGCCGAATATCAAGTTTGTAGATTTTCCCATGCCTTCAGAGAGCCGCAACATGAACTTTATTACTATACTATAATGAAAGTCTAATTTGCTTCAGTGAGTTGTAAGAAGAACCAGATAATCCTATGGCAAGAGCCGCGGTCTGCCGACCCCTGTGGGCTTATCACGAATTTTAGTCTGGCTATCGAACCGAGTTCGCTTCAAGCGATTTGTATGGAAATTTGAGCAGCGCCACCGCGTGCGGATTTGGAACTACAATATTTTAGATACTTTTTGTTAATTTTCGAACGTTCATTTGATAGATTACTGGTGCTCGTTAGTCGTTAGTAAAAATTCATGATCCCGATTGCTAACGGATCCGTTTCACTTGTGACAGCTCGATTCGAAAGCCAGACTAAATTCGTGATAAGCCCACTGGTCTAGACCCTTAATAGCTCAACCACTGATCATAATATTATTACAGTGTATACGTGTTCGTGTCATTTCTTAAGATGTCTTTTTCAGGTGTAACCCCACCAAGATATAATTACATCCTCACCCTTATTCCTGTCCTGCTTCTTAATAATTTTGTAAGTTTATATTTTGTTTAAATGAATGAATGAAATTAGTTTATTAGCATAGACACTAAAGGCGTGCTCATCGTTAGACTCTACAATAGCTTCGGAGATCACAGGAAACTCGTCAATCATAGCCTTAACATTATATTGTATAGTGCAGCGGTTCTCAAACTTTTTCGGCGAAGGAAAAAGCCTTAATATAATTATAAAAAACTGATTTATATGTATTTATGAATAATCATATTGCAATGTAATATTTAGATGTAACCTTATATTCTCCCTTTGGTAGGTATTTTTTCTCAGGATTTTAGCCCTAGGGTTCCGCGGAACACTTTGAGAATGGCTGGTATAGGTTATGATCGATGAGTGTTCTAATGATTTCTTCTCGTCATATGCCTTAGATTCTGACTATAAGTAAAAGCCTAAACGTTTTGTTAGTAGTGATCTTTGTAACGACGTGACCTCGACCGTCACGTAGCGATGCACGCAGCATCCAATAGTACAGGAGCGAGTGAGCAGCGTGACTTTTATCATCATCACGTTGTTTCTCACTCACCTCTAGATGGATGATAGCAGAGGTCAAGATGAAGGTCGTAGGGGTGTCGTGTTGCGTGTTTTGTTTTGCTTTAAATCTCTAAATTGCATTGGTTGTCTGGAAGAAGTTATTTTTAGTAATAAGATCGCCAATTGTTCTGAATTTGTTTCTTATGTGTTCAATTGTATTAGTATTATTATTATTACGTTCATCCCTTTGTTGGAGAGTCCTGGATTAGGGCTTCCAATCCCGAAGCCTGTGTTCAATCTCGGTAATACTTGTCCTCGGTTGGTTTACCTTGTTCTCCATACAATGACACACTCTATATAGCATCACAGCCACTCTAAATAACGTCATTATGAAGCAATAAACAGCACTTTCTAAGTTTTTATTTGTATCAATATTAATGTTTGTTGTTTGTCCATTTTAGACTTTACTAGCTGTTGCCCCCGACTTCGTTCGCGTAGTAAATAAAATATAAAGTACTATGAAGTTTAATGACGTTTCATGCTTTTATGGCAATTTTAAAAACAACCTTGAGTTATATTATTGTAGTTTTAGTAAGGATCCTTATTTCTTTTTCCTGTAATTTTTGATCAGTGATAATGTAGCGTTCAAATGGTGAAAGAATTTTTGTAATCGGTCCAGTAGTTTTTGAGCCAATTCGTTACAAATATACAAATATTTCCTCTTTATAATATTAGTATTATAATTAAAGATGTTCCGACTAGTCGGCCACTAGTCGGTAAAGCCGACTATCCGGCCACTATCGTAGTCGGCGACTAATCGGCAAAAAGCGCCGACTATCCGGCTTCTTACTTTGTGTCTATTTCTCAATAAAATGTATGTGTTACTTCCTTGTAAAGAAAACATATTGATGACATTTATCAAACAAAATTAGTATCTTAATTAAAAAACAAATCAACATAATATTTAATGACATATATTGCAATACTGCGTGATGATATTTGAAACTATCGTCAAACTAGTGAGCTGTAAAACTCAAAAACTTTTTTTGTTATTTATATTTGTCCACATGTCAGTAGTGACTGAAATTGCAGCGAATCAGCTGTAAACAAAGCGTCACGGGAATCCCCTAAACTGTAGTCGGCTTGGCCGATTAGTCGGCCGACTAGTCGGCTTATTTACAACCGACTAATCGGCTAGTCGGCCAAAGTCATAGTCGGCACATCTCTAATTATAATAGTGAAATAAAAGCGATTGTTCTTCTCTCCATTTAACGACATATCTCAACAAGTGTCGCTATATGGAGTTTTCACAGTATTTATTTAAAGTGTAAGTGCGCATGACGCAAACGTTTACTTTTAGAATGGTGGATACATTAAAATTCATGAAGTGTAACTAAACCAGAGGCAATTTACATTTCAAATTCTAATTCGATTATTGTTAGTTGTTTAAACTATTTTTGTATATAATGTACCTACTTCCGTCTTATACTTTATAGCAGTGGTTCTCAAAGTTGACTATACACCGGTCTATATAACAAACATTTTCAAGCTTACTAGGGACTTGTCTTAGAAAAATCGGTAATGCTCAGAGATTCCCTAGTGGCGAGTCGTGGAACTAATTAATGCCGTCTTATTGGTTCTAATTGGAATACGAATAAAGGATTGTTCTATTGACACATGCATACGTATTGCATTTTTGGGATCCACTTCTGTCTTAAAGCAGTTAGTTAGTTTGTTAGCAGTCCCCATAGTATTTTATTTTTTACAACTTTTAAGTGTTCTAAATTCAAAACGAGGGTAGTTTGGTATAAAAATTGTATGCCAGTTCATTAACTTCCGGCTTCAAACGTTCTATTTGTAGTTGAAACCTACGATTCTTGCTTTCCAGTTAAATTCGGACATCTTACGAAAGTTAAGTCTTCTTTTATTAATGTCCTAATAAAGACAATTCTGCCAATATTAATTTTACTAGCTTTTACCCGCGGCTTCGCTCGCATTTAAGTCATTAAATAAGTATCACAGATCATTTCAATAGAAATGAATCAATATGATAACTATATTTTCTTGCTTGGCTGGAATTATCAATTTTTTTAAATTTACTATATACAATGATGTTTCAAAAACTTATTTAAAAAAATAAATAAATGTTACTTCTAGTAGTTCCAAAGATATGTGTACAAAGTTTCATGATGATCGGTTAAGTAGTTGTTGCGTAAAAATGTAACAAACAAACTCACATTCACATTTATAATATTAGTAGGGATTACACGTAAATCCTCATGTCAAAAAAAAATAGAGAAAAGCGGAAGAAAGAATCAGGTTTTTTGACATTTGTCTTTTTAACTTTTTTTAGGCCGTGACCTTAAAATTATTCATCCGACTTTAAAAATAGCAACAAACACGTATTGCCAATTAATTTATGATAATTAATCTAAACGAGAGCAGATTTGCGCAAAAATGGCGCGAAATAGTCGCACGCGGGCGATTGCGCAATTAGTGTTTATTTAGAATGAAGAGGGCGTCGGCGATTAAGATCTCGTATACGGAAATGTGTAATTTGCATTATATAAATTTTATAGTATAGTACATAGTGTTTTATATTATAGAATTAAAAATAATTACTTTTGTTTTCTTTAACTATATCACTTGATAATCGTATTTCGAACGTCAAATCCAAGACGCTGACGTTCTTTTGTTTTTTTTCTTCAAATCCAAGATGGCGGCCGTGTTTAGCAAATAAGGATCAAGTACACAACTTTTAAATTATTCAAAATAATAATAAGATGTATAATTATTAAGGTGATAGTAATCCGGATGTATAATAAAAAGCGCCGACTATCCGGCTTCTTACTTTGTGTCTATTTCTCAATAAAATGTATGTGTTACTTCCTTGTAAAGAAAACATATTGATGACATTTATCAAACAAAATTAGTATCTTAATTAAAAAACAAATCAACATAATATTTAATGACATATATTGCAATACTGCGTGATCATATTTGAAACTATCGTCAAACTAGTGAGCTGTAAAACTCAAAAAACTTTTTTTGTTATTTATATTTGTCCACATGTCAGTAGTGACTGAAATTGTAGCGAATCAGCTGTAAACGAAGCGTCACGGGAATCCCCTAAACCGTAGTCGGCCCAAGTCATAATCGGCACATCTCTAATAATTATTTCTTTATTAATACATGGTGCGGTATATATATAAAATTTGCACACACAAGACAATAATTGTTTACAAATTTGGAACAACTAGCAGACGTTACTTATATATCAAATATTTTAATAAGTAACGATTGAAACGATAAATGCGTATAACAGAACGTAATGACAGCTAATAGGTGGCAGTAGACAGTTGCAATGGATTGTTATCATTGGTCAATAATTTTGAAGCGTGTGATTGGTCTGTTTTGTTTGGTACAGCTTTTGAACTCTACTCAGTGGATCTATGAATCTATACGCTTGAAGGATGGAGGAATTCCATAATTTAATGCAGCGGGGTCGGCAACCTTTTGGCAGTCAAGGGTCGCAAGGTGGCAAAATAAACTAAAGGTGGACACTTGTGATATTATCGAATTATAATACTTACAAAACATTCACGGGTCAAAAACAAGCGTGTTGCCGACCGCTGATTTAACGGATTACATTTCATTTGTTTTTTTTCTATATTAACTTATTTTACGTTTAAATATCGAGAATGGCAACCCGTTAGTGTTGCCAACTGACAGAATTTACATACAGTGAAATGGCTGGTCAAAGATAAACCGGTGACTTGTGAACTTTAAACTCGCTCGTTATGTATTGTTTTATATAATACTAGCTGTTGCCAGCGACTTCGTTCGCGTAGTAATGAAGATATAAAGTACTATGAAGTTTAAATTTTAACATGAAAAAGTAGTTATTGTGACATAACTGTAATAGTTAGACATATGGTATTGCAGACTCTTTTGTAGATATTGATCTTTATATAATACTAGCAGTTGCCCGCGACTACGTCTGCGTAATAATGAAGATATAAAGTACTGTGAAGTTTAAAGATATTTCATATTTCAGCCAACAGAAAATGCCTTCCACACCCCTGTTGCAAAATCTACTAACTGCCTCTCCGTCAAATTTCTAGTTTGTAGCAAAAAAATATACAAACCTGCGAGATCTCTTACAACTCCCTAATCTGGCCCTGTTGCAAAATCAGTACTTTGCAGACGTCAACTAACTATAAACTACCTCCCTGTCAAATTTCATCTTTGTATGTCAAGCGGATTTTGAGAGAACTTTCGCTTTTATTTTCATTGAATTAGATATGAATTACAATGTGAACTTAAAATAAAATGAAATATATCTTAAAAAACAATTGAAAAACTGACAGCACATTTGCCCGCCAAAATTAGGCACAGACTTCGAATTGTGTGAACTTAAAATAAAGTGAAATACAATATATCTGGCTGTATGGGCTCGATCCCTTTGCCTTAAAATGGAAAAAAAAAAAAAAAAAGAAATATCATAGACATCGAATTGTGTGAACTTAAAATGTAATATTTCTTAAAAAGAAAACAATTGAAAATAATTCTATAGCCTATGTTCATCAGGGATTTTTTACGATTCTAATGGTAAAAGAATTTTTCAAATCGGTCCAGTAGTTTCGGAGCCTATTCAATACATACAAACAATCAAATGTTTCCTCTTTATATAATACTAGCAGTTGCCCGCGACTACGTCTGCGTAATAATGAAGATATAGAGTACTATGAAGTTTAATGATGTTTCATATTTCAGTCAACCAGAAAATGCCTTCCACACCCCTGTTGCAAAATCTACTAACTGCCTCTCCGTCAAATTTCTAGTTTGTAGCAAAAAAATTATACAAACCTGCGAGAGCCCTTACAACTCCTTAATGTCTCCTTAATAACTCCTTTGCAAAATCCGTTCTTTGCAGACGACAACTAACTATAAAATATCTCCCTGTCAAATTTCATCTTTGTATGTCAAGCGGATTTCGAGAGAACTTTCGCTTTTATATTCATTGAATTAGATATGAATTACAATGTGAACTTAAAATAAAACGTAATATTTCTTAAAAAAAAAAAACAAAAAACAAACAACACGTTTGACCGCCAAAATTAGGCATAGACATCGAATTGTGTGATCTTAAAATAAAATGAAATACCTTTGCCTTAAAATGAAAAAAAAAAGAGATATATATCTTTAAAAACAATTGAAAATATTCTATAGCCTATGTTCATCAGGGATTTTTTACGATTCTAATGGTAAAAGAATTTTTCAAATCGGTCCAGTAGTTTCGGAGCCTATTCAATACATACAAACAAACAATCAAATGTTTCCTCTTTATATAATAGTATAGACTAGCAGTTGCCCGCGACTACGTCTGCGTAATAATGAAGATATAAAGTACTGTGAAGTTTAATGATGTTTCATATTTCAGTCAACAGAAAATGCCTTCCACACCCCTGTTGCAAAATCTACTAACTGCCTCTCCGTCAAATTTCTAGTTTGTAGCAAAAAAATATACAAACCTGCGAGAGCCCTTACAACTCCCTAATCTGGCCCTGTTGCAAAATCAGTACTTTGCAGACGTCAACTAACTATAAACTACCTCCCTGTCAAATTTCATCTTTGTATGTCAAGCGGATTTCGAGAGAACTTTCGCTTTTATTTTCATTGAATTAGATATGAATTACAATGTGAACTTAAAATAAAATGAAATATATCTTAAAAAAACAATTGAAAAACTGACAGCACATTTGCCCGCCAAAATTAGGCACAGACTTCGAATTGTGTGAACTTAAAATAAAGTGAAATACAATATATCTGGCTGTATGGGCTCGATCCCTTTGCCTTAAAATGGAACAAAAAAAAAAAAAGAAATATCATAGACATCGAATTAAAATAAAGTGAAATACAATATATCGGCTGTATGGGCTCGATCCCTTTGCCTTAAAATGGAACAAAAAAAAAAAAAGAAAGAAATATCATAGACATCGAATTGTGTGAACTTAAAATGTAATATTTCTTAAAAAAAAAAACAATTGAAAATAATTTT
>JAPWLS010000543.1:0-20252 GCA_028551675.1 Tineola bisselliella
TAGCTTCATATATTATTTATGTAATCTTTTATTATTGCGTTTATATATTTATATATGTGTATTTATTTATTTTTATTTTCTTATTTGTTTTATATCTTTACATTATTATTATTATTATTATTATTATTTTCTCGTTTATTCTTTTTATGTTATTTTTTGCGTCTATGCCTTCCTTAAAGGTTAACTGGTAGACAATGCCAAAGGGGATTAAGTTCGCCTTTTGTTTTGTGCTAAAAAAGTTTCAAATAAAATATATAATAATAATAATAAAGTATTTATTTAAATCTATCACTCTGGTCGACACCTTTGTCTCCTCAAGCCGGCATAGTGGAAGTGAATGTTGCTAGTATGTAGGGTAAAGTGGGGGAATGGCGGTCACTTAAGCAGGAATCGAAATATTAGCTTTCTCATATGAGTAGATGCCAAAGTAATTGAGTTACTGAATTACATACATGGCAGCACTGATATTTTAAATGAGATGTTTCGGGAAGATAGATATCTTAGTATGTAACAGTTGTATCCACGTCTTAATATCGATGGTCATATGCCAGGTTATAAACATATTAAATTAATGTTACTAATAACCACTCTGCCACATAAAAAACCTATAATGATATATTAAGTAACACATTTGAGAAAACAATTTCTGTAACGAATCGAATAAATATTGTTTTTCTGCCAAAATCATCATCCCTTCATTCCTCGTTCATCCAGTCCATGCCTAAATACGTTTATACGTTTTTTTGGATTTTGTAGGGTGGCAGTACCAATTATTACTATATTTATTACTATAGAATATAATTTGAGTCGTAAAATTGATTTTTTTTGACATGAGGTTTTACGTGTGAATTAAAATTTCGTAATCTCTTATTGGGTTTTTGCCCAAATACTCGACATTGGCAGAATTGTCTTCATTAGACATCTGAGGCCATTAATAAAAGAAGAATATAATATAATTCATCTTTATATTGTATTTAATAGCATTCACTCATATTCCTTGTACGTGACCGTCCTTAACATCGAATTTAAAGTTGAAAATCAGTAAATTGTTTTTTGTATGGAAAGTGTTAAGTTCCACGCGTAACCGATAGGTTCGCATTGATTCGCTCTATATAGAAAAAAAAAAAAACTTTTATCCGTATTTTAGCAAGACAACCATTTCTTTTCATTTAGTGAAATATTAGTTTGTGAATTCATATAATTAATGAAGTCCTATATGTACACACGGTGATTTTCAAATTGATACACTTTTTGTAGGTATACAAGCGATAGAAAGAGAAACGAACACGGTATTGAGAACGGCAAAAGAGATATCTGCATCCCTTTCACACATACCTTAACTTCAGGACACGATAAGAATATAGTCATCCCTTTCTACTGATTGTTTCTTCCAGTCGAAAGTTCAATCTGTATCCATTTGAAGATTGTCATTTGTATGTACAAATCAAGTAATTAAATATTGACTTTATCTTTTATATATTTTACCGTATTGGTTTAAATTACTCTACATATGTATATATATTTGAAACATAGATAAAAAAATATTTCAATGTACCTAATAGGTGCGTTTACCATTAATCGCTTACGTTTCATGCAATGTAAACAAAGTCTAATGGGAAAGTACTGTTGCTATGTTTGGCAGGGACTAAAAGATAACATGTATATATTCCGTAACATAGTTGAAAGACTAAAATAATATAATATATAAGAGGTTTTTTAATACAATATTTTTAATTATATTTAAAAAGAAAAACACGTATTCTATTTTATTCTATTCTACTTTCTTACATCATCCATAGGTTCGTATTGAAAAACCCGAACTTGTAAAAAATACAATTAATTAGTAATATGTAGCAACCATGGGCTTAGTCACGGTGGGGCGGGATGGGGCGCTTACCCCATCCTGGTTGTAATGTTATGGATGACCTTGAAAAAATAAATAAAAAAATAAATAGTTAAAAAAAATATCCGAGTTGAGATGCACTTATCATGTATATGAAGGCCTATAGGGAAGAATGGAAAGGAAAACCCGATATCAATCGTTGTTTTTATTGAAAAACTTTTTTCAATTTATCCCAATGTTTTGACGTTTATTTGAATATAAATTATTATTGCTCCCATTTATATTAAATTATATTTTTGTTGACCGATGGGCTGTCTAAACTTTATTTCATTATGATTGTTTTTTTTTAAATTAATTTTATAACAAAACGCTTCTATTGCTCTTTGGGATACATGAAGAAACTTTATTAACCTTTAACTAATGAGGTGGATTTAATTTCACGTAAACACTGACGTGGGGGCCTCAAAATCGTACATATATGTGTGCTTGTATTTAAAAATCTTTAGGCTTTTTAGGGTTTAGTGTTTAAGATTTAGTTTCAGTGGATGTATCTAAATAAAATACGATCATTTATTTTTTATAATTTGTTTGTATATAATTAACTATCATTTCAAAGTTTAGAAATCACATGAGATCATAAATCAGCAAGAATAAAATCAACAAATTAACTAATTAGAGTGATTCAAAAATTTATTTTCTCAAAACCTGAGAAGCCCCCACCTCAGTAGTTAAAGTTTAAGCACCTTATGAGCCAACGGACGAATACGGTTTAGTTTGTCACTAACATTCTTCGTGGTAAGACATGTTTCTGTCCAACTATGGGCTAAAGATTGATAGGACCAATTCGTATGCCTCTAACGATAAATTTCAATGAATGTTGGGTTGTGAGGTACATTTCATAAAAACAATAAATTTAAACCAAATTATATTTTATATTCGTAATCCATTTTGCAGTTTGAGAACTCGTAAACAAAAAGGATAAGGGTTAAGCTTGGTTGTATTTCGTTTCTCCCATACACATCTTAGTTGCTGAATAGTGGGTCCCGAGTGACCTCCCTGAGGTACTCGAAGTCGCCGTGTCCTCGACAACTTATCTGCTAAATATCCTGGCTACTTACTGTATTAAAAAGTTATATCTCGCCAGCGAATAAATTTGCATGAGAATTGGGCAGCAGCGCCACGACGGACGTGAGTGGAACTACATAATTTTAACGTATCTATCCACGCTCCTTTGTAACTTTAATTTAGGTAGAAATTTCGCGTTATATTGTCGGAATGTAGCAATAAAAAGCCAATATTATCTGAGTTATATTGAAATAGCTTCAATAAAATCTTGTAAAATTTCGTTTTCTAATAATTTTAATGGATTGTAAAATAAGGTAAATTGTCGTGCAATTAAGATTTAATTTATGTTTGTTGTTTATTCGTTTCCTGAATAAAATTTATTCATGTTTTAGGCAGCTCTGTTTACCCTTTCTCTTAAGTTTCATTGAACTTTTTATTATACTTTAGCGCATCATGTTTCAGACCCTGACAATAGACCGACGACTCACCACAACCTGAAGACGCGTCACATTGCTCTGACCTGGAACCATATTGCCGGTTATTTATCACCGTCGGCAGGTCTTATGAGGTATAGAATAATTTAAATAAAAAGTGGTCCATGCGTCCTTAGCAGAGACCTCAGATAAATTTTTATTTATAGCAATGACAACGTCTTTACCACTCATTTATTTAGTTTTGTTTATCCATAATTATGATGAAATAGTTTCAATAATTATTATATTATGAACAATAATAATTTCAAGACAAAATGAAGAAAATATTTATCAGCGCCATCTAGTAGTTTTCATTCGAATTACTACCTATTAAGGAATTTAATCATTAGTTCAGTATAACAAACATAGATGGCGCCACTCATAAGTAGACGACACTGATTATCACATTGGTTATATTTACCTACATTTAAAAATACGTTATACGTAGGTACTACACGTATAACGTATTATTTTAAATTTTTTGTCGTTTATTAATATATACTAAACACGTATTTAATACATCCATAGTATTTCTTATATTCCACTTATCCCTCTTGAAATAGTTTGAAAGTTATGTGTAATAACGCCACCTAGTATCAATTGTTCGGAACTAAATTATTTACAGCTATGTGAGATATAGGTACCGTTCTGAAACTTGCGAGATTCAAATATGGAATTGGGAATGAGCGGCGTGCCGTTCCTTACTGCCTTTTGTGGGTTATTTTATTTGAACATAGATGGCATTAAGTAGTTATTCCAATTATTTTTATACAATAAAAATTAACATAGCGGCTCTATACTTAAAAATTAGAGTTCAGGACCAATTGTCACTTTTTTATATAAATAAACTTTATTTAAATAATTATTTATAGTAATATATTTGCATAATTATTTTTATTAAATATAAAAAATAATACAAATAAACAATCTCTCCGTAGATGTCTATGTTCCAGTGAGATGCGTTCAGTAACCTTTATTATCGAAAATCCATCGACTCAACAGTTAAGGTGCCGATTCCTTCCATGACTATAAAGTTATTATAATGCGGAAATTCTTTATTTGAATCCTTAAGAGGCATGGATAGTTTTTATCTAAGAAATACATCCACTAGAAACCGGCGATGGTTTGCGTTTTACATCTTTTTAAGTGTATTTTCTCACACGACTAATTTTAGGAATTCCCTAAAACTGATCCTCCGTACCGAGGTAGATAGTACTAGTTTTAAATGTTACATCCATTGAGTGAATTTTAACACGCATTTTAAGTCGGCTCCACACGCTTGGTGGTTGTCGCAAACGCGAACGGCAAATGCCAAACACCCAACACAAACACTAAACACAAACACCCAACACAAACACCCAACACAAACAAGTGTACAAGCTCGGCGTACGTGCATCAGCGTTGGATCAGCAAAAATGGCTAACGACGAACTTGTGGCATATATTAGTTTCGGGTTGACTTATTTTTATTTTAAGCAAAAGAATAATAAAAGGAAACGACGATGGTGGAAGACTAAAATTCACAAAAATCGTACAAAGTAACTGCAATGTTACATTATACAAATTAGGCTTTATTAACGGCATGTTCAATTTTACTGTTTTTTGTTTTAGGCAAGTTATTAACGAAAAATTTTATGAGTTCCTTTATGAACCATCAGGAGAGTTTCATAGCTTCTGTCGTATGAATTTTACAGATTTTGAATATTTGCTAAACAAAATTTCTCCTCTGATTTCGAAGAACGAACTTTAGAGAAGCCATACCAGCGAAATGTCGTCTAGCAATAACATTAAGATTTCTTGCAACTGACAGTTACAAAAGTTTACACTATCAAAATATCACCCCCCAAATAATATCTAAAATTGTTCCTTAAGTCTGCAAAGCTATTAACGAAGTTCTGAGGAATGAAATAAAGGTAAGAGAATTTTTAAATGCACAATAAAAAACGTAAAAATATTTTTATTAATAAAAAAACTCAACTTTCACTGCAATCCAAATTTTTGTATGCTTTAAAGTAACGCCTCATCAACAATGTTGTGTACTGTTCCTGGTGCAAATAACTCGTTGGATATAATTTGGATGGTGGGGGTTGTATGATTAATGGAAGTGGATGGTTGGTTTAGAGTCGGTGATTCAATAGGCAAAAGTGGAGTTTGACGGGCTGATGGCTGGTTGGAAATCGGTGATGTATTTGGCAATGGTTCGGAATATGATGATTGGGAAGATGACGGTCTGTTTGAAAATGGCGATGCATTTGGCAAAGGTTCGGAATATGACGCTTTGTATGTTAGACATCGGATTGACGCCTAGTAAGATTCCTCTTGATTATATTAATATATAATGTGTCTATATCATACATAAGCAGTTTTCTATCATCAGGGGGCAGTTCTCGTAATTTTTTCGCTAACAATTTGGCATAAAGGTCGCAATCATCGTCTTCCTTTGGGGGCGGTGGATCTTCCTTTTGTCTCTTAGCTAAAATATTCGTTAACTGCTTAAAAGCTGACATCTGTCGCTCTGCTAAATCGGTGGCAGAACGACGACGAGAAGTCACAGATTTTGAAGTATGGAACGAAGTTGATGTCTGCACTAAATTGTCATGTTCTTCTTCTTCCTCTTCTTCTTCTTCTTCATCTTCTTCCATAGTTGCAGTTTCATTCGGTATTTCTTGTGGTGATGCTTCCTGTAATAAACAAGTCTATATATTTAACTATTTTTTCTCAGTTTGTTATCTTTTTACCAGACATTTTTATTTTAATTTCAGATGCCATCAATAGCAGATGGGTGGATTAATATAGAACGAAGATATAGAAGAAATAGAGTTGTTTCTCTAAAATCATCATCGCTCGTGTCTTCGAACACAACCCTGTGTTACACTTCATTTTTTAGTAGGGCAACATAGCATAATTACAATAATAATAGAAAATTTTCTTTTTTATTTTAATTTGTATAATTGCAGCAGTTACATACAAAAACATATTACACCCGTACTTGATTCATAATGATAGGTAGATATGAAACTTGGTTCTTATATTATGTAGTTATAGCATGTTCATTATGCATATACAGATCAGGATCAGTATATGTATCAAGAATGGTTAGTGGGTTTTATATACTTAATTGTGAATGTGAAGGAAGCTAGGGATTTGTGTCAGGATTGTGTCACGTGGCGCTCCGTTGTCTCTGCCTACCCCTGTGAGACAAAGGCGCGACGATTGTATTTGTAAGCAATCGAATCATGAAAAATATAAAACGGGAGGTTTTGACACAGCCTGTGTAATAAAATAAGAATTAAATAAACGAGGATGAATAAAATTTTCTTTCACTTACCTCCTCTTTGATTATATTTCTTGTACAGGCATACAACGGACCCAAAAACGACTCCATGACCACAAATGCAAACCAGGTAGGTTTATAAACATCATCAGCTTCTGAAACAAAAAATATATTTGTCGAAATTCGAAATACATTTGTCGAATACGTAATAGCTAAAACTAACCTGCGCCAGACCGAATGGAGTCCCGTTTTTTCTTAAGATGTCTTCTGAATGTAACCATTAGTATTTCTTTTTTGGTTTTTAAATCCTTAACACTTTTGTTCATTCGAACAGCAAGACGCGTCCACGCAGCGTTCACCTTCGACCTATTTTTATGGTTGGCATCCCGAGTGTTCCAAATACATTGCTCGGTTTGGTACGCTTTCAAAAAGGCTAAAGTTGTTTCCTCAGACCAATTAGACATTGTTAAAGAGGCTCCGCGAAAAACTTGCAGTAGTTACCAATTCCAAAAACAACACGCCCGTCGCCTGCGAGCTCGCGCGCCTCACTGACTGTTACCAAGCGTGTGTAAATATCCTAGTGATGTGGCAACTCGAGTTAACTCGAGTTGAATTCTCTCTAACCCGAGTCGAGTTTTTTTTTGTTGATTAGGTATAATTTCTAATTTGAGTACAAAAGATAAAAGTCAACATAGAGTATGAATAAGCTACTGCCAAAATAAATAATGTTTGTGATAAAATAGTTAAACAGCTAAGTCCTTTTTTAAGCTTTCAATTTTGATTGTAATAATTAAACAATTATTCTAATTTTGTAATCTGTTCTAATTTTTTAAATATTGTTACAAAGCTGAGTCATTAAATTGCCAAAAACAAAACAAATAATTTAGTTTCATCCAGTTAACTCGAGTTACGTGAATTTCAACTCGAGAAGGGGTTATTCCGAGTTGGCACATCTCTTTAGATGTAGAAAAGCCGACGCCGACGTCGAGCGCTGGCAAGCACAAACAGAAACGGGCATACAAAACAAACAATCATCCGCATGTTCGTTCGTATTCGTTGTTTGCTGTTTGCCGTTATTTGCCAAGCGTATGGAGCCGCTATTAATTAATATGAAAATATATGGCGTGTTATTTGTTTTGTGGGCTTATCACGAATTTTAGTCTGGTTTTTGAACCGAGTTCGATTCAGGCGATTTGTATGGATCGATTTGGAACCACAATATGTTAGATACTTTTTGTTAATTTTCGAACGTCTCGATCTTTCGTTCGTTTGATAGATTGCTGGTGCTCGTTAGTCGTTAGTAAAAATACATGATCTCGATTGCTAACGGATCTGTTTTACTTGTGACAGCTCGATTCGAAAGCCAGACTAAATTCGCGATAAGCCTATTGGACAAACTTTTGTACTTTTTTATTATGCGTTTATTGTTCGACATTTTATTATTATAAATTTCACTAATTCTAACATTAACATTGTCTTCACTATATTGAGTCGTGTAATGTCGTTCTATATTATAAACGAAATTTTATTTAGTTTATAATAATATCATGTGTTGATGTAATTTTGTTGAAAATGAAAATAGTTTATTAGCATACTGCATAACGGCATGCACTTGCTCATCATTAGACTTTACCATGACTTCGGAAAGGCGTATGACGAGAAAAAGACCATAAAAAAACATACGCCAATCATAGCCTGTACATAAAATAAAGTAAAAAAAATAATAATAATAAATAAAATATATACAGCAATAATAAATGTTATATTATATGTAAATAAAATATATACAGCTACCTATAAAGCATTTGGTAGGCTTTATAAATAAACGCACAGTATCTATATTTAGAATATGTAAAATTAATTGTCTTATAATTTAGTTGTACACAAAGTTAGTTACAGATGGGAATAGTTGCAACGGATTGTTCGTGCCTGGTACTGAACGTGTATGCACTACTATGAACTTTTAACAGGACAAGAAATTCACTACAAATTTTCTTATTATTATTTTATTTTGTTATCCTAGTAAAAATTAACAAGCTGGTTGAAATTCATGAAGTTTCGTTTTACATTTAAATAATTTTGTGTTTACAAATCGTTTTACTAGGCCAGGCCTATTATGTGGGACCCAGTAATAATTTGGTTAGTCAAAGACTCATTCGCGTATACCAGCCATTCTCAAAGTATGTTCCGCGGAACCCTAGCGCTAAAATACTGCAAAAAATGCCTACCAAAGGGGGATTATAAGGTTACATCTAAATGAAATTAGTTAAAATTATTTTGCTTATAATTCCCGCTTCAACATTCAATAATTTGTCTCGACGCGTTTCGCCACTTCACGTGGTATCATCAGGATACGTGCGGTCGCTTCGGCTTCGCTTCGCGTGTCGTCGAAGATTATAAGGTTACATCTAAATATTCCAAATAAATATTACATTGCAATATGATTATTCATAAATACATATAAATCAGTGTTTTATAATTATATTAAGGCTTTTTCCTTCGCCAAAAAAGTTTGAGAACCGCTGGCGTATACTATACTAGCACGAATTAATTGCCCTTAATGATTGTAATTATTACAATGTTAACAATTATATACTGATTTGACTTTGGAAAATTAAATTGTTGGATCGTGTCAATATAACATTTATCCAGGTAAATAAGCATATTATTATTGTTATTAAAAATATGTCATAGAGGGAATATATAATAACTAGCTTTTACCCGCGGCTTCGCTCGCATTTAAGCCATTAAATAAGTATCTGAGATCATTTCAATAGAAATGAATCAATATGATTCCAATCAGCTGAAACTATAGTCAATTCGAAACTATAGTAAAAAATATTTAAAAAAAAAAGTGTCCAATGTTACTTCTAGTACCTCCAAAAATATGTGTACAACGTTTCATGATGATCGGTTAAGTAGTTGTTGCATGAAAACGTAACAAACAAATACACATTCACATTTATAATATTAGTAGGGATGTAAGTATAATATATAATAAATATATTTTTAGTTTGCTTCTTTAATCTAGTCTTTAATTGTTTCAGAAGCAAACGGTCATAATAGTAGTATGAAATAAGTTTTACACTTCATTACGTTAAATCCCTATTTTAAAAAGAACTCGTCGGTTTCATTGTAGCTCAAAAAACACCCATTAAAAAACAGACTCCAATCGGTTTGCATTTTTAGGTTATTCAAGCTGAATTCGAACGTGAATATTACAGACATTTACGTGCTGTTTTACTTAAATCCACGTTTAGACTCTCGTACCTATGTTTTTTAGTACATATTTTAAATTCTAAATTTAAAATTATAAATCTAATATATAGAAGAGTATTGTAGGATTATCACGAATTTTAGTTTGGCTTTCGAACCGAGTTCGCTTCAAGAGATTTGTATGGAAATTTGAGTAGCGGTTCTCAAACTTATTTGGCGAAGGAAAAAGCCTTAATATAATTATAAAGAACTGATTTATATGTATTTATGAATGTATATATTGCAATGTAATATTACGTAATATTTATTTGGAATATTTAGATGTAACCTTATAACTCCCTTTGGTAGGTATTTTTGCAGTATTTTAGCCCTAGGGTTCCGCGGAACATCACTTTGAGAATGGCTACTCTAATACGAATAATATTTTGGTGGTAAAGTCCTAATGAAAGGGAAACGTTTTACAAATCAATAATCATCAAATAGGCCAACAGATGACGCTAGTTACTTCCCTTATTGTTAAAGGCAGACGGGATGGCGATGGTTGGTTTGCCAATTTCCACAGCAAAATTACTACGGAAATCCAAAGTAGCTGTATTTCAATAACACTCATCTTCTTGCGCTTTGCTTTTATCGATATCGATGTTTAGATTGTAGTGCGGTGATTAATATGTGATTCTATTACTTGAGTTTATTTATTATAATAAATTATTATTCTGTTCCATTCTCTTAACACTAGAAGTGTCGGGCTGCATACTATATCTTTAAAGACCGCAGCCGTCAATTTTGTTTACTATAAGAATATCGCTGCCGTCACATTGACGTAAAGGGAACTCATATACCACAAATATAATAATGGTTTTTTATATGGATTTAAGCTGACAATAACAAATTAGGAAAAGTAATAAAATACGAAAAGAAACAAAAACATAGAGTGTAAAATATTTAAGAATGAAATCGCCGTGCCGTCAAATTGACGGCGTTGGTCTTTCTAGTGTTAAATCATCCGTAGATTCCTATTAGAACACGTGGACTTATCATAATACAATGATACTTAATAATACAATACGCAGCAACTGTAATAGCGGCTTGTTCACTTCAACAATAGATATAATTATAATAATAATAGTAGTATATATCATTTGTTTTCAAATATTGTCATTATATTGTTAAAATAAATAAAATATTCTTCATGTACTGGCTTTGATTGACAAGTTTCTTGTGGTATTCTTCTCGTCATACGCCTTTCCGAAGTCATAGTAGAGTCTTAGAGCTTATGCTAATAAACGAATTTTATTTTATTTCATTTCAAAGAAAAGTAGATATTTGTTTTGGGTTTGGAAATTATATGTTTGTGCTGTCCTTCTTGTCCTGAATTCTGTGATGTGAAAGAGTGAAATCGACTAATGTAATTTAAACACAAAAATACGTCATTTCACGAAGAGTAGGCACAAGTGACCGACTAAATCACAACGAACTCACATTTGTTTTAAATTCATATTTAACATATTTATTACATTGAAGTTCAGAAATCGATATCGATAAGTGCACATCACTAAAGTATACCTTATATCAATGCATGATTGTTTCCTTATATACCAAGGATGTGAAATAGGTATCATTAGGTGCACTTGTGGTCTTAGCTTCAATAGCAGTTTCATATGCAAAAGCCTTTTTTGTGAAACCCCATTTCTGTAATAATAATAAAAATACCTACTTGCCTCAAACTACCCTACGGACAGGACTAGAACAATCTATATTCAAAAATGAGTGTTATTTATAAATGAGAAACAAATTATCTTTATTATTACTATTACATACGACAATCTTCAAATGGATACAGATTGGACTTTGGACTGGACGAGACAATTATTAGAAAGGGATAATAATATTCCTGTCGTGTCACCTGCGTTCATTTGTCGAAGCTGAGGCATGTGTAAAAGAGATGCAGATATCTTTTGCCGTATAATTTAAAAAAGCTCTAAATATCAGCCTTAAGTCGCTACTACTTACTACTCTTTACTTTATTCAGACTTTATTCACATATACATGAAGAATTTACCAATTATATACCTACAAAAACTGTATCCATTTGAAAATCGAAAAAAAATCTTATTAAGAAGATTTTTTGCGACTTATTATTAAGTTTATTATGTCCTTTAAATTAACTAAACAAATTCCAATAATACAAATCGTTACAGGTTTCACTATAACTCCACTTCTGTGTGGCACTTCTCGGTTCTCAAACTAATATGACCACGGAACCCTTTTGCAAGGACGAAGCCATAAAGTAGCCATTCTCAAAGTGTGTTCCGCGGAACCCTAGGGCTAAAATACTGCAAAAAATACCTACCAAAGGGAGATTATAAGGTTACATCTAAATATTCCAACTAAATATTACGTAATATTACATTGCAATATGATTATTCATAAATACATATAAATCAGTTTTTTATAATTATATTAAGGCTTTTTCCTTCGCCAAAAAAGTTTGAGAACCGCTGCCATAAAGTAAAAAACAAACTGGTTTATTCTTTTTATTAATAATCATATTGCAATGTAATATTAAGTAATATTAAATATTACCTGACGTTAGGTTCTCCTATCCTTTCTAACATTATAGTCTCCCTTTAATAGGTATTTTTCCAATATTCCCGCACAGCCTAGAGCTCCGCGAAGCATACTTTGAGAATGACTGCTCTAATCTAATATCTGGTAGAGTGATTTTGTTATTAGTTATGCGCACGCGTTCATCACGCCTCGGTTGATAGTTGCGCAAATAAAGTGACACGATGCAGATAACTGGAGTCTTATTAATAAAGAATTAGTAGAGAAAAATAGACTTTAAGTACGACTCGTTAACGCCGCCTACGTCGTTCACTAAAAATGAAATCCGTCACTTTGTCGTGATCGTAGTAAAAGGTCGACCGGTCGTCAGACTGATCGACGGATGTTGAAAATTTTTGACAATTAGACTTCTCTATCCATTGCGTGATTTGTCCCAAATTTGCATTCATTAAAACTTGTTCATAAATACATGTACATGTTCATACGTAATGAAAGTAGTCAATATTTATCTCAGAAATAAAAGACTTCAATGATTTTAAAATATTTTGTTCCACTTTTTATAATTCTGGTACTAATTTTAAAATCCATAATTATTTGACAATCCATCTCTGGTGTTGCCAGATGACAAAAATAAGAATATTATATTTGATTATCCAAAAGATACTGTGTCCACAGTCCACACCATCATAGGATATATAACATTATGTGATATATGATGTGATATTCAAATAATGTAATAATTAAAATGATTTATATTATTATAAACATTTAATATATACTTAGAATAAAATTATTTTGGACAGAGCCTATTCGTCTCCTCAAGCCGGCATAGTGGAGTCGACTGTTACGCGCGAACGTCTGTATGTGGTAACAGTGGGCTTATCACGAATTTAGTCTGGCTTTCGAATCGAGCTGTCACAAGTAAAACGGATCCGTTAGCAATCGGGATCATGAATTTTTACTAACGACTAACGAGCACCAGCAATCTATCAAATGAACGAAAGATCGAGACGTTCGAAAATTAACAAAAAGTATCTAAAATATTGTAGTTCCAAATCGCTTGAAGCGAACTCTGTTCGAAAGCCAGACTAAAATTCGTGATAAGCCCACAGTTGTCTATAGAAAATATAAATAAATAAAATGTAAAATTACTTGGACTCGCTTTCGTCAGGTAAACAGACATAAGCAGCAATGGATGGTTCCCCGACCTTTATAAAATTATGAAAATGTAACCTAAAAGCAAGAGATATCGCGGTTTCAGCAAAACTTACTTATAATTAACCTCTGCCATGCAACGGAGCTATTTCACACTAATTTCATGTCGCGTGGGTTCTACTTGCTAACTAAGCTCAGTTTTACTAAAAGTTTTTACAAACATTTTATCTAGTACTAGTAGACGACTCGCGAAAAATTACTACTGGGTAATAATAATTATAACCTAGTAGTGATAAAGCGCCCATTTCTCTAGAAGTCTAATGATAATTAACTTTTATAAATAGCTCTCAATATATTACTAAAAGCTATTAGTTAACTACCTGCAAGGCGCAGTGTCTAGCCCGCCCGCTATTAAGCGGCAATCCAGTGAGCTTATCACGAATTTAGTCTGGCTTTCGAATCGAGCTGTCACAAGTAAAACGGATCCGTTAGCAATCGGGATCATGAATTTTTACTAACGACTAACGAGCACCAGCAATCTATCAAATGAACGAAAGATCGAGACGTTCGAAAATTAACAAAAAGTATCTAAAATATTGTAGTTCCAAATCCGCACGCGGTGGCGCTGCTCAAATTTCCATACAAATCGCTTGAAGCGAACTCGGTTCGAAAGCCAGACTAAAATTCGTGATAAGCCCACAGATCTCAATTATTATTCGAAACAATTTTTTTTAAATTGTTTTTGTTTGGCTACTTCCTACTAATGCCCGCTGCATATTTATCAAGGTGCAATCATATGCTAGTCTAGTCTAATAGAAAAAATATCAATTTATAAATAAACATTAACTAGACGAATCTAGAATTATCTAGATTTCATATAGGTAGTTATTTTCCGCCCTTGACACGAGCGGCGGACGCTCCCAAAAAAACGATTATATGACAACTTAGCATGAAATTCTATTCTTTGTTTAACACGCTATTACGCACCCTTAGTTACTGCGTCGCAGGTTTTATTTTATGCGATGACGACAATAATAACAAAAAGTACATCGATTTTTTTATAGCAGCCTAGGATATGACCGCACTGATATTAAACTCCCAACAACAATCAATAGTTACTTCCACTATGCTGGCTTGAGGAGACGGATGTGTTTCGCCCTAATTGATAGTACACATTTCTGGCTATCTTTTTCTTTCATTTTTTTTCCAAAAACAAATGAAAATCGAGGATTGTTCTAGCATAATTATAGAATACTTATCCAAGGTTAGTTCGCAAAATATATTTTAGTTCATCGCGTGATTTATAATGGTATACAATGTCATGGTTAAAAATACGCCTTCGGGTGGGGTAATTTTTTAAATTAATTTGAAGACACGTTATTAGGTATATTTATTTATTTATTTTATTATGGTACAATATTACAATTATATAATGAAGAGATGGCGGCCTTATCGCTAAGAAGTGATCTCTTCTAGGCAGCCAACTTTGAGAATAGTGCAGAAGAAAATAGCGTGAGTTACTAATGGATACATATATATATATATATATATATATATATATATATACTAATATAATAAAAAGGAAACATTTGATTGTTTGTATGTTATTGAAACGTAAAATAGAAATTCACGATGACCGACCTTTCAAAATTGATATTTCATTATCCCTGATGAACATAGGCTATAGAATATTTTCAAAAACGTTTGGGATCCGTATGAAAACTTCAATAATGTAACCCAAAGTGTGAAAAAAAATCATTATATTGTGTACACTGCGGAAATCATTGATAATAGAGCAAAGTGATGTACTACTAAAGAAAAAAAGGGCAGGGGCGATACAGCTTTTACTTTTTTTAAATATTTAATTATTTATAATATAAATTTCTTTGTTAGAGGTTATATTTGCTTCTACAAGTCGGCAACTTACGTTTACTGATTACTATTTGCATATGGTCATTTTACATACGAACTTCTTTGTAAGTTTAAGCTCAGGAATAGCTAAAGAAAATAAAAGAAAAAAGCCACGGTTTCATTAACACTACGGCTCAAAAGTGGAAAACGTTCTAACAACAAACAAATGTAATGGTGTTTCAAACCGAGTATTATTTATTTTAAACCTTTAAAAGAGTGCCCGAGCGTGTTGTCTTAGCTAATTAGTGTTTTAGAACTCTATACATTGTCTGAAAATAATATAGATATAATAATGTTTAGAATTGACAATTTTACGTCTATTCTATACATATGCCATTTATCAATAACGTATAACCGATAATGTTAAAGGCTTTTCCCACGATTTTTAATATTTTTTATATTACTAACATTTCCATTAAATAAGGGAAAATAAGACGATGTTTTACTGGTAATACTGATTAATAAATATAAATATAAAATACTAGCAGTTGCCCGCGACTACGTCTGCGTAATAATGAAGATATGATAATAATAATGAAGTTTAATGATGTTTCATATTTCAGTCAACAGAGAATGCCTTCCACACCGTGTGAACTTAAAATGTAATATTTCTTTAAAAAACAATTGAAAATATTCTATAGCCTATGTTCATCAGGGATTTTGTAGGATTCTAATGGTAAAAGAATTTTTCAAATCGGTCCAGTAGTTTCTGAGCCTATTCAATACAAATCTATATAACGTCTATTCTCATAGAAAACTAGCACTAAACTCTTGAATATTTAGTAGTTTGAAGTTCAATACAATGTAAGAGTATGTGTGTACGGATGACCCTACAGCAACATTGTAATATGCAAATGTAGGCACAATTCCGAGTCACGCGACAATAACTCACGCACTTACGACAGACAAGCCGTTAAAGGCGGAAGTTTATTGCTTACCATAAATCTATCTCTTCATTTTCCTATATTAATTTAATATTATGTTACGATGGCTGCAAAACTATCGAAACGTAATCGTAATATTCACAACATTATTTTTAACAACTACGCTAACGATGCCTAAAGGTCTGATAAGCCGCAAAAACACTTTTTTAACACAGAATATTAGTTTCAAGTATATTGTTATAGGGTTTTGACTTTCTTTTATGTTAAGCCAGCTCCCATCTAGATTTTATTTTATTTATTTATTTATTGGGTCCACAAAGAGGGCTCTACAACTAGACTAGGAATTAACATCGTACTAAGAATTATAACAATCCGATTGTAGGCCCTATGCACAGTGGACACAGCATGCACTAACATTACAAAACTATTTACAATTAAAGCAAAAAGAAATAAAAATATAATCATTCATTAATTAAATCAAAATAACAATCAAATCAAATAAAATGACACGACATACTTAATAAATAAATAAATAATAGCAATATATATGATACTTGAATTAAAGATGTATGTAAAAATATTTTTAAAAAACAAACGTTGATTAAATTCGTACAACAAAAATGCTTACATGTCATTAGATAAATAAATTTAAAAAAGTAATAATTTAATTAACGAGTGCCATGTTTAATAAATCGATGTATTTTTAACGAGAAATTCACTCCCGCCCAAAGTTGATTTACACACCAATTAAATGTATTCACAAAAGATCTGGGTTAGTTCGCTTCTAACCTTTACATTTTGACCTGTAAAGTTCGTCAACTATAAAATCATAAAATTAATGTAATTTTTTTGATGGCGGCTTTTATTATCTTTTACTGTACTCTATTTCACAATAAATTACAACATATATTTTTTTCCTATAATAAATAAATTTGACATTAATTGATTCTACAGAATAGTAGTCACGTTTTGGGATTAGCTGTGCCCTGTCAAATTGAATGGAGCACATCTCTAGTTTAACATCAGGACAAATATGGTCATATACCAGGATACAATTTAAAAAATATATATAACAAGGTAGAGATAGATTTTCAATTAATTCGTAAACATGAGTCGTGAAACACGTGGAAAGAGGTCAAATTTTCAAAGTCAAAATAAAACTAACCCTAAAACCAAACGACTCATTGGGAGAAATTCCACGTATTAAAAAGTAAAAAATTTCGTCCTTTTTCGTTTCTTACAATGTATTAACAATGTTTACAGGGATCTGAATTTAATTTATATTATTTTAAAAGATTAAAATTAAATTTCTTACTGTTCGTAATTTTACCTGGAAGTGTTGAGTTGGAATCCAGTTAATCAAATCAAACGAGTCGATTTATTTCACTTATTAAGAAAAACAGGGACCAAGACCGTGATAGACGTGATAGATAGAAGTTAATTCTTAAAAACGTAAACAATTTCCTTAAATTTATTATTAACTAGCTTCGCTCGCATTTAAGTCATTAAATAAGTATCAGATATCATTTCAATATTTTACAATAGTCAATTGGAAGCTATAGTAAAAAATGCTATGTTACTTCTAGTACATCCAAAGATATGTGTACAAAGTTTCATGATGATCGGTTAAGTAGTTGTTGCGTGAAAACGTAACAAACAAACTCACATTCACATTTATATTAGTAAGGGATTAGGCGTTCCAGAACTTTAGAAATAGTTAGTACGTTAGTTACTGTATTTTATAAGGAAAGACATAGAAATATATAGTTGAAACTAATATTTTGTTAATTATCCTTTTTTGTTGAAATAGCTGCAAAATATAAGTCTACACAAGTGAAATGAAATGAAATGAAAACTAAATACAAAGCTTTAATACAAAGAATATAAGTATTTGTAAGTCACGTAGACGACTTGAATCCTCACTTTTAACCCTTTATTCGGCTAAAGCTCAACGTCTTGTTCCAGAAAAAAAAGACACAACCACTTTTGCCCAAACAAACCGGTCTCGCTGTAGCTAACTTTGCGCGATCCGGATTCGTTTTATTACGAACGAACGCGAAGGTCAACCCAGTCGTCAGATGCTCTGCCAGAGTCGAGGCGAGCGGTCGTGTTCGCCGTGCTCGGGATATTGCGTCAAAAGTTTACGATAAAAATAATACAATTTCCTAATATTCTTTTAAACTAATGTGACTTATTTATATATAATTTTGTGTTACAAACGCTTTTTTAATCATATTTAAGTTTGAAACTATAATTTATCTGTTTTTTTTTATTCAACTAGAAAGTTTCTTCAAATTGACAACTTTAAGTGTAGTGATTCGTGTGCAGTTTTCAAGTTATTGACTTAAACGTGTCGAGGTAAGTTTAATTGTTTTTCTTTTTATATATATATTTTCTTTAGTAAGGGGAATAAACGTGTTTCTTATGACTTCACGACTTGAAGCGAAATGCATTTGAAATATCGGCATACATTTTATAAGGTTTTTATAAGATAATGTAAGAAAACAGTTCATTGTAATTAATCATGATAATATAATTAGTTTTAATGTACCTTTAGCATATTTGGAGGTACGTAATTTATTTTACTCATGTTTAATAGATATAAAATTTAGTTGAGATTTTCATAAATATCTAATTAAATTAAAAAGTTAATAATAAAAAATCGGTTATTTAAAGTAATATTTGGACGGTTAGCAAGATAATCATCCATAAAATAATATTTATAATCACTGAAATGTTATGTTTTTTTGATACGTTGATGTATTACAAAAACTATATTTTAAAAAATTTGTTTTTTTTTTGAATTTTTCAATGGAAAATAATTTTTATAGTAATCATTAGGTTTATTTGTTGTGCGTAGATAGGATAAGTATTTCGGAAATTAAGTATGTTGTTGATTTAAATGATAAGGCAGTATTATTTATAAATTATGTTTATTATAGAAAAAAACTTTTACATGAGCAACACGTGTCTTTATATTCTAATGTAATATAAAGTTGCCAGTCAAAAAAAAAACTGTCAACTACAAAAAGTAAACAATAAAATACCAGCCTAAAATAAATCACTTTTATTGAAGTTATTTCTACAAAGTAGACACTAGATATGCATTTAGATCAGTTATCGAATCTCCCAAAAATCTCATCGGGTACTAATGTATCTGGTTTTCTTCACAATTATTTTATTACTTAAATACAAATTTTACTTTTACTAGCTCATTTCATTTTGATTAATTTAATGTGCATACATTATAATAACTAGGTACTGTCTTTTAGACGCTGTGTAATTTCCATCGTAGGCGCAGTTGATAGACTGAAATAATCACAATAAACGCCGGCAGTATTGGCCTAACATTGCTATAGTAATGAAGATATAAAATACTATGAAGTTTCAATTTTAACATGAAAAAGTAGTTATTGTGACATAACAGTAATAGTTAGACATATGATACCACAGACTTTTTTGTAGATATTGATGTCCTCTATAAAACTGTTGTACATCACTTTGCTCTATTGTCAATAATTCCCGCAGCGTACGTAATATACTGATTTTTACATTATTGAAGTTTTCATACGGATCCATAACTTTTTGAAAATATTCTATAGCCTATGTTCATCAGAGATAATGTAGGATTTTAATGGTAAAATATTTTTTCAAATCAGTCCAGTAGTTTCGGAGCCTATTCAATACAAACAAACAAACAATCAAATGTTTTCTCTTTATATTTTAGTATAGATATAGATATACAACAAAAACTAAAAAAAAAGACGCACTGTAAGCAATAAGCCTCATGTAGGCGTTCAAGCGTCAAACTGGAAAAGTTATTTTTAAAGAAATGCAGAATTAACAATGAAAACGAGGAAGAGACTG
>JAPWLS010000657.1:0-22128 GCA_028551675.1 Tineola bisselliella
TCCTGAGTAGACCCCCTGAGTATGGTTATATTAGTGATATGTATGTCATAGTAATGGAAAAAAAGTCCTTCTTGAGTGTGATAATTTATCGAGCTTTTTAACGACTGACAGACAATGAGTACCCATTATAAAATACCAATAAAGACCTTACATAACTACCCTCTAATTATAACAATTGGGAAACAAATTACCAGTATCAGGCTCAGTCTCGAACCTGGTCCTCTCTTTCGAGACATGCCGCCACAGCATTAACAATCTTGAAGACATACTTTGAGTCTCGCTGCTACGCTTCGGGAACAATGTACCGTTTACCTAAAACATATTATTGTACACACATTGAACAAACGACAATCTACAAATGGATACTGTGGGCTTATCACGAATTTTAGTCTGGCTTTCGAATCGAGTTCGCTTCAAGCGATTTGTATGGAAATTTGAGCAGCGCCACCGCGTGCGGATTTTGAACTACAAAATTTTAGATACTTTTTGTTAATTTTCGAACGTCTCGATCTTTCGTTCATTTGATAGATTGCTGGTGCTCGTTAGTCGTTAGTAAAAATTCATGATCCCAATTGCTAACGGATCCGTTTTAGTTGTGATAGCTCGATTCGAAAGCCAGACTAAATTCGTGATAAGCCCACAGATTGGACTTTGGACTGGAAGAAACAATCATTAGCAAGGGATAACTATATATTCTTATAAGTGTGAAAGTTGAGGCATGTGTGAAAGGGATGCATATATCTCCTTTACCGTTCACGACACCGCGATCCCTTCTCTTTCTTTTGCTTATATACCTACAAAGACTGTATCTATTTGAAAATCGCCATTTAGTCAAATTTTTAATTAGCATTAATCATCATATCAAATACTATCATTTGCTAAAATGATAAACTTCTGTTTTTTCTTTATATTTTAGTCTTTGTCTAGTCGTAGTTTGAAACTCTATACAATTGTTATTTTCTTAACACTAGGTTTACGGACGTTTTTTATATACCTACTTCTACTAAAACGCGTCAATTTGACGCATATCGTAGCGATAGGTATACCACATAGACAAGTTCAGTAATTCAACACTTTTAAAGAAAATAGACTTCAATTTATATTTCCCTCGATCAATGAATAAAAGTCATACAAAGAGATAAAATAAAAATTTAAACAGTTTTTGGTAATTCTCTGATAAAATTCAAAATGCGTCAAATTGACGCGTCCCGTAAACCTAGTGTTAAGCTTATAGTTAAGCAGTCCTGTCATATCCTATAATCAAAAATTAATTCGGTTTGTAATAATAAACTTACATTGTATTAATGCAATGTTGTATATAATATATTGCGGATAGTACATACTTATTGTAAATATCTACGCGCATATCTTACATAGTATGTCAATTGTTTTCAAATCCCAATAAAGATAAACCTACTTGCGAGAGATCGTAGTCGGGTACAATCGGCGTCGGACTGAACAACGCCCGCAACGAAATGGGCGACCACCAGGCGACCAACACGCCCAACACAAACATTATATTCCACGACCAGCACCAACATCTGAAAAATAGTAATCGCTGCTACCTTAAACTATTTTACGTTTAACACTAGAATTACCAGACCAGTCAAAATGACTGGTCTTGCATGATCAAATTAAAATTCTTACTGCGTGTGACATTTTCTTTAATTCTTCTAATCTTCTTTAATTTATAACATAAGAATTTGTTTTATGAATTTTATATTATTTTATATATACACTAGCAACAAAAATTAAGGGATATAAAAAAAAATCCAAATTTTTGGGTAATATTCGACGAGCTGTAACTCCGAGGGAAATGACCGTACAGCAAATAAAAAAAAAGCAAATTGTAGCTCCGAGTATCTAGTTTTCAGATATGACCATGAAAAATTTTTTTCATGTTTGAACCTGGAGAAATTCCAAGGAAACTCCCATAAAGAAAAATTTCCAAATTTTTTCTCGTTTAAAAAAAGGTCTGCGGACTTCAAAAAATTTTTTTCATCATTCCACTCAGAAGCTTTTGTAGAAAATTTAATGCCCTTTAATTTGATGTACTTAAGAAGTCTGTACGATGATTTGCCGCGGAGTTATTGTCAATCAAAGCCAAAAGGATCTTTTCAACTTTAATAATCAATAACTCTGGAAAAAATGATCGTACAGAAAATCGTCGGATAGTTTTGAAAACTTTATGATACTCCCTATAAGATACCGTAAATGGCTTTTGACGAAAAAATTTTTTTCGACGCGATAATTTTAATTGAAAAAAAGTCAAAAATTTGCATAATTAAGGATATTTGGAGAACTTGGTATAACTTTGGATAAAATGGATGAACGAAGGATATCGTTGGTAATTTTTCAACCTTAATGTGTCCTCAAAAATCCCTGAAAAATTCAAAACGATGCGATTTTTTTTTCTTAGTGCCCTGAAGCTTCAAATTCATTGTTTTCGCAAAAATCACCATTATGAGCAATTTTTCGATTTTTATTCATTTTTTTAATGAAGAAAATTTTTTTTCTTGATAATCTTCATTTCTTTGATCGAAGCAATCGTGTTCTTCGAAAGTTAAAAAAAAAATTTTTTTTTTTAAAAAAATTTTTTTTAACGACACAGAATGCTCCATCGTCGTAAAAAAAATTATCTGGATTTTTTTGCCACTGCAACTGCCTTAGTTCTAAATGTCATCTTAAAAAATCAATAAAAAAAATCGATATACCCCCCAGCGGATTTCGGCTTTTCTTCACACTAAACACGAATTTTTTTGTATTCTTTCTAGCCTGAATTCCTTACGTAAATTTTCTGTAAGCTTTTCTTTGCAATCAACCTTTTGATATGCCTCGTCGACATTTATCTGCCACAGATGTGGCTCACATTGTTACTCTTCTTCAAGAGGGCCACACACATGCATGAACATGCGAGAGCGATTACAAGCTGTGATCCAAAACAGAGGTGGCAATACGCGGTACTGAAATGTGACCTTTGTAGAGGCTTTTTAACAGCTGCAGAAAGACAGACACACACACACACACACACACACACACACACACACACACACGTGTGTGTAAGAAGCGTAAATCCGACTGAGCAACCTCCACGTGGTACGCTTTGGGTAACTCTAATGCCAGCGGTTAGACCGCAGTCGAAAAAATCAGGAAATTTTCGGAAAAAATTTTCGAAAAAAATTTTTTTTTTTAATTTTCAAAAAATACGATTGCTTCGATCAAAGAAATGAAGATTATCAAGAAAAAAATTTTCTTTATTAAAAAAATGAATAAAAATCGAAAAATTGCTCATAATGGTGATTTTTGCGAAAACAATGAATTTGAAGCTTCAGGGCACTAAGAAAAAAAAATCGCATCGTTTTGAATTTTTCAGGGATTTTTGAGGACACATTAAGGTTGAAAAATTACCAACGATATCCTTCGTTCATCCATTTTATCCAAAGTTATACCAAGTTCTCCAAATATCCTTAATTATGCAAATTTTTGTCTTTTTTTCAATTAAAATTATCGCGTCGAAAAAAATTTTTTCGTCAAAAGCCATTTACGGTATCTTATAGGGAGTATCATAATGTTTTCAAAACTATCCGACGATTTTCTGTACGATCATTTTTTCCAGAGTTATTGATTATTAAAGTTGAAAAGATCCTTTTGGCTTTGATTGACAATAACTCCGCGGCAAATCATCGTACAGACTTCTTAAGTACATCAAATTAAAGGGCATTAAATTTTCTACAAAAGCTTCTGAGTGGAATGATGAAAAAAAATTTTTTGAAGTCCGCAGACCTTTTTTTAAACGAGAAAAAATTTGGAAATTTTTCTTTATGGGAGTTTCCTTGGAATTTCTCCAGGTTCAAACATGAAAAAAATTTTTCATGGTCATATCTGAAAACTAGATACTCGGAGCTACAATTTGCTTTTTTTTTATTTGCTGTACGGTCATTTCCCTCGGAGTTACAGCTCGTCGAATATTACCCAGAAATTTGGATTTTTTTTTATATCCCTTAATTTTTGTTGCTAGTTTATATCGTCAAAGCAGACACTAACCCGCACATCAGTAAGAATTAGCCTTGTAACAATATAATCATATTCCTCCTCGACAGACACAGTGTTGACAGTGATATATCCATAAGTGGCGCAACTGTGTTCCCTGACTGGCCAGTACTGGCCGCATTTCACTCGACCGCGTTCCATAGCGCGTGTCGTCATTACAATAACAAAGGATCCCTGTTCCCATACCATAAGCCAAAAGTCATCATATGTTTTGGGTAGTGGACCTGGAAATTAACAGAAAATTTATCAATACATTTTTATATATTGTTTTGCAAAGTCGGCCCACTAGCTGAGACAGCCGCTCCTACAGAGAAAACATGTGAATGTAGCAGTCGTCAACGCTATGCCGGCTTGATGAATTGAGATGTCTACTTTCGAGCTACTTTCGGAACGTGTCTAGATGAGGTTTGTGGTGACAAATCGTTCTAGTCATTAAAGATATCTAATAAATTAATTAAATAATAAAATTTAAACAAAACAAACCTTGTGTACAAATGAACGCATTTTTCTGTTTATAGCCATCGACGTAATTAGCATTTATATAATCCGTGTTAGGCTCCTCCGGGTCATTCCCTGATAACACCACGCGCGAATGATCGTAACACAACACATCCGTGTAACGATTCTTTGCAATATTACTTAATAACCTTAAAGACAAAGTTACATATAATATAAATAGACACACAAATCCAAGCTGAATTTGGTTCAACATTGAGATAGCTTAAACCCTGAAGAACCCTCTTTAATAACCGTGACCAATGTACAGTGTGAGTACACACGGCGATTTTGAAATGGATACAGTCTTTGCAGACACATAAGCTATAGAAAGATAAACGATCGCGGTATCGTGAACGGTAAGGGAGATAACTGGATTCCTTTCACGCATACGTTAACTTCAGCAAATGAAAGTAGGCAACACGATAAAATCCCTTTCTCAAATTACATAAATTTTAATAATTTATGTCGTCTTATAAAATTGATTATTAAAAAAATAAATATAAATAACATTAAATATTCAATTTGGAACTCGGTATGTACTTGTGTGTATATGTATTTAATATTTATATATAAATTCTCACCTGGCATGTTTAAATGTACCAGTCGGTGATATAGCTCTAATTTCTTCATACTCAGCGGACAATCCACTTCGACCTAACGTCCGAACTCGTGATAGTAACTGCGCAGGTGTTAACCCCGTACCACCGCCACCACACTCTTCGTCACTTAGTGTTGGTGACTGTTCCGCATCAGACCAAGTGCGAGCTAAAACGTGAAAATAATTTATTATAACAAATAACATCATCATGGCTTATAAGACATCTCTACGTAACCAACAATTTTACTCTACTTTCTAACGGATTTCTATGGGAATTTGAGAAACGCCACTGTGGGCAAATTCAGAACTACAGCGCTATAAGCAAGCGCATTTGAAAGTCCATAGCAAATATGTGATTCATTCTTATTGTGAAATATTTTTTAAAAAACAGCATTCAAGGTGAATAAAAGTATTCGGGGATGGTAAGTTAATTTCCTAAACACGAGTTTATTTAAGTGTTAATGTTAGATTAGTATAAAATATAAAGACAAAATATTCGCACAAAACTTTTACCATATAAGTAAGCTAGTAATGTTCACACAAACCTATAAAAAATAATATTACCATTTCGTAACAATTGAACGTACAAATCCAACATTACTCACATCGTTCAAAACACGATAAGTTTTATTACATTAAATATTCTAAATTCTTGAAAAAACAACACACGTACATAGTAAATGGTTATTTGAGTAATTAAACCATAAAACTTGACACATTGTTTTAATGAAAATTTAGTGAAATCTCAATGTCCTATGTTCCTAAAACGTTACGTTTCGCGGGATATTGAATAATGTTTACGTCAATAATGAAACTAGATGCATGTTCAAGTTCGTTTAAGTTCATTTTATACAATATATAGGTATATATTCGTAACCTCCTACGTTCTCAAACAACAGAAACGTCATCTATCCAAGAAATAAAATGCTATAATAACATTCGAATAGGTGACGCCACTGAATAAATAATAAACTTAATATATACCGTTTAATTCCATTCTCTTGAATTTCACTTAAAGCAATGTTTCCTGGAACATCCGTTGCATTAGCACAGATTATATTCAACTAACAAATTGTTATTAAATCAACGTACAATTTTAAATTTAAATTATTAGTATTAAAAATGAAAATAAAACCCAAAAACTGACCATAAATACACTATTTAACATTTGATTGACAACCTCAAAGTCACAGTGACATTTTAAGTTCATCAGTCGACGCTACCTACATACATTATAAATAAATGTCTTTAAAAAAAAATAATCAAAGCCAAAGACTAAAAACCATTAACTGAGAAAGCAGTCGACCAATAGAAACAATTTTGGTATTAACATTTTGTAATTTATTGTTGGACGGTTGTCAGAATTGTCTTCATTAGACATCTGCCATTTATAAAACAACAAGAAGAAACCATTTACGTACAACTTTAACAACAAAATATTATCACTTTAATCAAACTTAACAATCTTTATAGAACATTCCGTTTATTATGCGGTAAACTTATTACTTACTACTGATATCTAGGTCATCCTCATCACCAGAGTTTATTTGCCCATCCTTAACAACATTACTGTCGCCATTGTAATTGTGTGTATCTCTGAAACAATAAATTTAAGGAGCCCTTAACCACAGACACGCCTAGATTGCTCGCAAAATTTTCATCTGACGCCAGGGACACGCTAGGCAAGTTCAGAATATTACATACGATATCTAGTAAAATAAATAGAATTTTAACACTAAAACTACCAATTGGTCAATATGACCGGTTTCAAAAATTCTTCACAAGACTTTTATGTAAAACATTACTCATTATTTTTTGTAAACGACCAATAAATTTAATGAATTATATATTCATTTTACCAAAGCTGATATTTTGGTCAATCGTACAGCCATACATGAAATGGGGCGTCACTAAGCCCAGCGAAGGTAGGTATGACGTCACTCAGGTAAGACAGGTACGAAAATTAGACCAAAATAAAATTTATTTTACCAAAGTTGCCGTTTGGACACATCAAAGAGTACAACTATTGCAACCAAAAAACAAAATGGCAGACAGTTTGGAGGGTATTAACCTCCTGGCAGACACTTTTGAAAATTCAAAAAAAAAATTTTTTAGATTTATTTTACCAAATCTGATTTTTATATATGTTATTTGTACTTATATTACAAGCTTATTTTTTAAATGGCAGACATTTTCGCCGGTTATAACATTCCGGCAGACAACAAAATATCCCTCACAGTGTGAGTACATGTACTTACTCTAATTACTTCAACTTCGATAATTTTTGCATGCAAACGGATATATTATGAAAAAAATAAGAATAAATGATATTTACTATTTTATTATTATGGATGGGGAAGATGGGTTGTTTATGAAACAATAATAATGATCATTATTATAACAAAATATGATTAAAGATTTTATTGATTAACTTTTCTTGACATTTACATTAGTTATTATTATTCGTCAGCTTCATCTTCAGAATTATCACTACTTTCATCATCTTGCTCATCGTCTTCTTCATCATTTGGTTACCATCTTCAGAATTATCTGCAAAAATTAAGTATAAAATTTTTAATTGGATCGACAAAATTCTAAGGAGAATTTTTCATAATACAATTACCTGGTACATTTTGAATAAAATCACGAACGAAACATGGAAGTTGATCTCCCTCAAACCATTTAAACACGTATGAGGTGTCTCGTTCTTCCCAACCGCATTCCAGTGGGTTTAGCACAGAAGGGTTTTTTTCGGATGCATTTTTCCAGATGCTAGAAATGTAGTAAGCTCTTAAAAATTGTTGATAAAGTTCAGCTTTAGATGGGGGTATTGAACTAGCGTCAAAGCTTCTAACTTTTTTATTAAAGTTCTCATTTATGTCAGAAGCTGAGATGACAAATTTTTTAAGTTAACCATGTTACCGAGCATTATTATTAAGATATCTGTATCAGACCCTCTAATGACAATATTTGACGAGTCTGGGATACTACATACATGGAAAATTTTTTAATAAAGGGAAAAAGACCCTTTACCTTGTTAAAAAAGAATACTGAATTTCAAAAAGCATTCGCAACATTGGGAAGCGCTGATTTAACACCGGATATGTTACAAGATCTGTTTAACATTAAGCGTCTGACATAAATGAGAACTTTAATAAAAAAGTTAGAAGCTTTGACGCTAGTTCAATACCCCCATCTAAAGCTGAACTTTATCAACAATTTTTAAGAGCTTACTACATTTCTAGCATCTGGAAAAATGCATCCGAAAAAAACCCTTCTGTGCTAAACCCACTGGAATGCGGTTGGGAAGAACGAGACACCTCATACGTGTTTAAATGGTTTGAGGGAGATCAACTTCCATGTTTCGTTCGTGATTTTATTCAAAATGTACCAGGTAATTGTATTATGAAAAATTCTCCTTAGAATTTTGTCGATCCAATTAAAAATTTTATACTTAATTTTTGCAGATAATTCTGAAGATGGTAACCAAATGATGAAGAAGACGATGAGCAAGATGATGAAAGTAGTGATAATTCTGAAGATGAAGCTGACGAATAATAATAACTAATGTAAATGTCAAGAAAAGTTAATCAATAAAATCTTTAATCATATTTTGTTATAATAATGATCATTATTATTATTTCATAAACAACCCATCTTCCCCATCCATAATAATAAAATAGTAAATATCATTTATTCTTATTTTTTTCATAATATATCCGTTTGCATGCAAAAATTATCGAAGTTGAAGTAATTAGAGTAAGTACATGTACTCACACTGTGAGGGATATTTTGTTGTCTGCCGGAATGTTATAACCGGCGAAAATGTCTGCCATTTAAAAAATAAGCTTGTAATATAAGTACAAATAACATATATAAAAATCAGATTTGGTAAAATAAATCTAAAAAATTTTTTTTTTTGAATTTTCAAAAGTGTCTGCCAGGAGGTTAATACCCTCCAAACTGTCTGCCATTTTGTTTTTTGGTTGCAATAGTTGTACTCTTTGATGTGTCCAAACGGCAACTTTGGTAAAATAAATTTGATTTTGGTCTAATTTTCGTACCTGTCTTACCTGAGTGACGTCATACCTACCTTCGCTGGGCTTAGTGACGCCCCATTTCATGTAAGGTAGGTATGGCTGTACGATTGACCAAAATATCAGCTTTGGTAAAATGAATATGGTCTGCCGGGTACTGGCTCTTAGACTATATCGGTGATATGATTCGCCCCATACGTACAAAACAGTATATTAACATGACAGGATCTACAAAATTGTAATTTTACTGCATATAAGCAGTATTTAAGGTTGTTGTTGAGAATATTTTCTTTGTGTAGACTATTTATTGTTGTATTGAGTATTTCAGAAACCATTAAGAAAATGTTTAATGAGCTGGAGAATTGTATTTTGAAGATATTTCAACAAAAAATGCAAAATAGGACCCGGCGATATCATCGGCCTTGATGCTATTATTGAGTCGTGAATGTTTGAATTTACCTTAAAGGGCTGCTATCACGTTTGTAAGCGGGCGTGTCTTCGGCTGTTATATGCATGTCTGCGTCCTTATTTGACAGACGGTCAGCGCGATCACTTGTCATATCCACCTGCGAATGATTTATGACGCCTGTGAAAGAGGAAAATAATAAATATTACCATCACATTTACAACATATAACTGCAAGTAATGCCGAAAATACTGAACAAAATTTGAACTATTATAATTAAATCTATTATAGTTTTAATTTTGTCAAAGGTTCGTTAATTCGTCAAAGAGCAATTGTATTATTGTCAAAGTACAATAAACATAAAATACCTACAGAGATGATCTCACGATTCGATCAGAAGGACCCTCATAGATACCAACTTGATCAAGTTCCTAATTACTTAATGAACAAAGGAAACACATTAACAAAATCCATTAGATAATTAAATCGTTATAAAAGTTATACGTAATAAATACGTCGACGCAATAACGTAGCGGAATTGAGAAATAAAAATGCGTACTCTTTTATGGTATGGCTTAAGATATAACTTTATTACGACAAGCGTTCTTCAATAATAAGCAGAAAGTTTTAATAAATTGCGCGTTAAATAAACACACATTGTCATGGAACAAATATAAAACGCATCTATCTATTGATCTATTAAATTTTTTCCAATTCAATATAATTTTTCAATATCAATTTTGTATAAATAAAATTATTATCATATAGAATCTTGTGTTACACCGTGATAAATAATTTCAAAAAAAGCATTTTTTAGAAAAAAAAATGACCCAAATAATAGTCTTCATGTAATCTAGAATATATCTATTATACAAAAAAAGAAACAACGTTTTGTTCCAAAGAAAAGGGTTGAAAACTTTTTGATTGATTGTTATTCGCAACGTTATTCATAAACAACATAAAAATTTTTTTTAAAAGGGATCATAAATGTGTCACTCACTCACTCACATTGTTTATACAAAGAATAAAAATATATTTGTCATTATCCACGTTTTAATGGCAGTAGAGGGGTCAATACTTTTAATGCTCCATCACTGTCACATGCAAAGGTGGACTTCGGAGAAATTCGATAAAAAGAATTGATAAATACTAAAATGTACACGCGCAGTTTAATCTTTGTCTATTACTGTGAACTACCGTCATAGCCTTCAACTTAATAAAATCGTACTATGTATTTTGAACTAATGAAATCTAAGATTGTATATTAAGCTTTATGGCATAGAAAGTGGCAAAAATAACTATGATCGCAATGAAATAGCAAATAATTAAAACAAGTGTTATGCAGATTAAGATGTCTTCAAACTAGGTTAATTCTCTAGATGCAACTATCTAATCAAAATAAATGCAATGGTAAATCGATTTAAATGCTTTAAAAACCTCATACGACCGAGGAGGTTATATTTAGGTGTTTTTATATGCAAAATGACTTTTCAATTTTTTTATGGAAAAATGATTTAGATATCACATTTAATATATATCTTATGCCTAGCTTTAAAACCGCCAAATTGAGTGGGCCTAAACCGGTGAGCTCTGCCACATATGTATCTGATACATTATAGACAAGGCCTACCACAACATTGTGGACTTGGAGAATGCAGGCAGTCGCTGATGAAGATCATAGCTTAATAATAGTTAATTAGCTACCCACTTACCATTTGGTGGTTTCGGCGGTGGTATGTGATTATTAATGACATAGTCGTCTAATACGCCATCAAGCTTTGTATTCTGTAGATTATTCGTGTAACAATTTCTACAATGATCTAACCTGAAATATAAATGAAATGTACTTTATCTAACAAATCTTTAAGGGTTAAGTGTTGTTTTAATAATTTAAATACTATAACGATGTGACCGCGGCGATAAAACCCGATATAGATTGCAACAATAGTGTGAAATAATAAGGCAGCTCTAATAAAATTCAATGTTAAGGCATGGAGCTACTAATTGAACGGTGCGTCATAACAACACGATCGATTGTATTAACAATTACTATAGTATAGGTGTACGTATGTACTACACTATTCCAATGAACGAATATGAACTAAATAGTTGCTACTGTGATTCCAGCCTTGTTGCTTTAGAGCAGAAATGTAAAAGATATTAATGAGCAATAGTTGTTTGTAGTTTCAATTAAAGAAAAGAATTTAATAATGAATAAATCATAAATTTAATTATTGTTTTAATAAATGAATATTTTAATAAAAATGAATGAATCTTCTTTTATAAATACAAGTATTGATAAAGCTACAACACAAAATGAAATATTTAGAATAAGTTATATATCTGCTTTTATTTTTTAATAACAATAATAACTCTTTATTGTACAAAATTAAAATACATTAAAAGAAGAACGGAAGAAAAAAAAAAACAAAAGGCGGCCTTATCACTAAATAGTGAACTCGACCAGGCAAGACAAGGATAGTAAATCAAGATAGTAGTAAATAGTAGGGTGCAAAAGAACAAAATAATATAAAATATACAAATGAATAATAAAGATAAAATAATACTAATCTATATATTACAAAAAAAATATACATACATACATATATATATATATATATATATATATATATATATATATATATATACACGCATACATATACTACAAAAAAAACATATATTTAAAAAAATATAACGCAGACAGTTTTATAGTGAGAGATAGTGTTCACGCAATAATTTCTTAAAGACTGAGATAGATGGTGCACTACGCACAGACAACGGCAAAGCATTCCATAGTTTTACTACAGTTTCATTTAATATTTTATAAACTACATATACTTTCTCTCATAAATAAAGGTTTAAATTCTACTAACCAGGCTGAGTGATCCGGCTCCAGCAGCCCGCCGAGCTGTCTAGGCAGGGCGGCCCGAGGCACGTGCGCGACCAGCTGTGGGGCGCTCACCGTGTGCACGCGCTCGCGTAATTTCTCGCGGACGAATAGCCGAAGAATGCGAAAAGGCGCCTTGAACCACAACGGCGCGGTCACTATTAGCACTTTCTTCAATTTGGCCGGATATCCACCCTGAAACAAATAAAATACATTTAAATAAAGGATACTAAAACATGTTTTCATAATGGGCTTTACAATTCGGCTAAATGGCGTCATGATCAAAACTTCGTTATTCCGACGCAAATTGTGAAAGCTTTTAACTAATACAAAGTGTAAAATAACATCTAATGAAGATACATCCATTAGAGACTCCACTAATGACGTCGCAGATTCAATTACGCAACACACAAACCACACTGATGATATTAAGTGGGTCATAGCAGTTGCTAGTGGGGAAATGGTTTCGACTTCATTGCACACTTGCGACAACAGCGTTTTCATTTAGACAATTGATGTTACACCATAATCGCCACTGATGAACAATAAATAAGACAATGCCAGCGAAACGACGACCCGTTAAAAATGAGCCGTTTCAAATGATTTCGAGTAGTTAAAAAGTAAATTTCTTGGAAGAAACGAAAGTAGATAATAAATCCGCATTAGCGTGGCGAAGCTGAGTCGAGGGACGGCAGAACTTGATTTATAAATATTCACGCGACGGATGTCCTCTGCGAGCGCTCGAGGGTGAAATGATCACGGAGAACTCAAACGACTTGAATGATTTAATTGAAAATTGCAAACAGCCATTGCGAATACAGAAACACATTTGAGTGGTAAGACTGAAAACCACAATGCTATTCTGATATTTAAGGTTATTACCTAATTTAAAAGGCGCACTACAACCTTGGTTGCCACATATACTTTTAAATGTTAATAACATCAGTTAAAAAAGTATCAAAGAACATTTCTCAGGACGAAAAGTTGTAGAGATGAATAGCAGACTGCACTAAACCAAACCCTAATCCTAAATGACACGCACAAAGAACATTTCTTGCTTGTGACGAAATTCCTTGTACGAGAAGGCACATAATAATAATAGCAGGAGTTCTCCTTATTACGGAGGCTCACATTCTCAAAACATTCGAAGTTGTTACTGGCAAAGTGAATTGGTCGTAGAGACAAAGTAGTCTATTCGTATGCGTTCTAGTCACCAACATATAACTCACGCACGGACTATGCAATACATAAAACTGCCGTGTTGTATATTAGTACGTATTTTATTACTTTTATAAAGCCACCTAAAACATATCGGGGAGTGAAAACGACCGTGCCATGGAGACCGATTCGGTAGCAATTTCATTGCGACAAACTTTCCTTTAACACTTGAATAGAAAACTAAGCATGTATCGGAATATTAATAGATAACTTTTATTATGTCGCCAAATTATTATTTGACATGTGATACAAAAAAAAGTCTAATGTAAAACTCGTTTTAATTATGGCATGTCATTGACTATGATGTAATTGTAAAAAAATATGATTAATAATGTCCGTCCATGAACCAAAGTTATTTCACTTATGACATTCATATTAAAACATTTGTTATAAACGAGGACCCAAAGATAGATTCAGCTCGTTTAAATAAACTCTAGATAAATATCACAATGATATCCCACCTCATATACTCGTAATTGGTGAATTATTATCAAGTGGAGCGGGTTACCACCACCGCGGGTTGTATGCTCATTTTCACAAATATTAAAGTTATATAAAATTATACGCACAATTAGATCGCGTTTGACTTTCACAGACCAATGTTACGTTTAGAGTAATTTTAAAAGCATTTTATTTACTTAAAATTACTTAACAGTAACATTAAATATTCAACCAATAATGTTTTAAATTCAAGTAACACAATTTACAAAACGTACTTGTGGAGGGTGACAGGTCAAAGAGCGGCGTTCGATTCATCTAATCAATTATGCCTCAAGGCCGATCGTACACTGTGTTTTAATGCATACTTAATAAGATCCCTCGTTACAATTGACAGTTTGTAATATTGGGACTTTTATTCGTCATTCAATTCTAATTTTACAATTTTCTCTTCAAAATAAACGTATGAAACAGATTTTAATATCCTACACTACCGAAATACGTAGGGTGACTGAGGTCAATGTACTCTTAGAATTCGAGAATTTTGGGGAGCATCTTAGAAAGGAGCCCTGTTTTACCCCCGTATAATATTCACAAAATTACCTACATATTCCGATTGTCGGTACAATTTCTAGAAAGCGCGGTTAAATATCGATTCGTTCATATGTTAGTAGGAAATTCGCTTGTAGGTACAATGCGTCATTGTGTGCATTATGAAAAACGATTATATTAAATAGATTGAATATTCATAAAAGATTAATCCTTTAATTCAAAATTGAATTAGTTAAATTGAGTTTTGTTTCTTTCAACCTTATATTATTTTAAATTTAATAGAAAAAGACTAAATACAATTGAACTAATTCATTATTTAGAAAAGCTAATAAGAAGAGGAAAAATGGATATGTTTTATCTTTATTTAAGAGACTAACATTATAAGGAAATTGGAACACAAATAAAATATTGAGTTACAAGTAATATGAAAAGAAAATTGTAAATAAAACGATTCAGAATAAAAAGAGTCCAGAAAAATAAGGCTCGTAACAAATAAAAATAAATTGAATTGTGCCCTCGAGAAATCCCATTTGATGATGCGAGACTGCGCTGAAAACTATGTTAAATTCACGCGTCAACTCAGTATGTTCTGAAAAGTTAAAAATATTCGACACAGTCGGACGAATATAGAGAAATAACATTCCGGAATTATGTTTTCCCATTGGGGATTAATGCCGAGCTTCACGATATTAATAAACCCCAAATTCATGTAATGTTGCAGTTCAATAAATAATTTGGCATGTTTTATTAAGGTGCCCAGACATGTCCGCAAACCTGGTGCATTGTCCGGAGTAGACATGGCTTATAGTCTAGACAATCCTGTTGACGTCACGCTGCCATTTTCTACTAAACTGTCAACACTGTACTTGTTCCACGGTGTATGGATTCTAATAAAGAAGATAAGGTAAATAAATGCTTATAACATTGTATTTTTTAAACTAAATAGATTTCAAAGAAATGTTGAAGATATTTATATTTTATTGTTAAAATTTTCCCAGGTGAAATTATTTCAAAGAATCTATTCCATGTATACCCAGATATACATTTCCTGGTATAAAAATCGTGAACACCGTGCGGGGTAAATATTTATTTTATAAATACATTTGGTTATTGGTTTTTAGACTTCACGTGGTTGTATTATCAGATACGCTTGTAACATTTTTAAGTTTTAATCTGTAACGTAAGCATGTTACACGGTTTGTCGTTTCACAAATATTGCAGTTAAATAAATATTTCGGCAGTAGGCTAAATAAAGATTTAATTTCATCTAAATTTATTACTTAACGATTGCCTACTGGATCCGAAGTAATAGGCGTTAATTGAGAGAAGGGAACCGAAAGTTCTTATCATGTTAAAGGGCATTATATTTCTCTACCCCAACTAAGTATTAGTATCTACCTACCCTCGAAATAAACGTGAGCTTTAATTAAACAGTAAATTATCTTTCTAGTTAATAACTATGAATAACTAAACAGAAGCAACATTTACCTTAAATATAAATATATTTTTTATTTATTTACTTTTAGTAAATGAGTTCCAATAGAGCCCTTTTGCTCGTCAATACATATACAAATATAAATGAAATAAATTTAATAATTATCAATTTGATTTAGCTGCTGTATACTGGCATTGTCCACTTACATACTAATGTCATAATAATATATAATAAATCTACTATGATGTAGAAGAATAGCTGCTGTATAGGGGCATTGTCATCCTATTGTATACCTAAGGGTAAACATAAAATGACATAGATTATGTCCAAGCTTTTTTATCAGTAAGATGTGTCTAATGTGTAATATGATTTTTGAATAAGTTTGCTTTTTATGATTTTCTTGAACTGATAAAATAAACCGAATGCATTAATATTAAAAAACAACATATTGCATTATCTTGTAATTGGCCTCCGAATAGTAAAAAGGATAATTACATTTCGTGCACAATGAACAAGATTTGTCGTTCCATAATAATTAATCATGAGAGTGGATACGGGTGACGTCAATCGAGCATTGAACACTGAACAGTCTAGCCGTCGAACGTACGCCCACACGCATAATATACAACAGCCATTATTGGTTCTTGCAAATATAAAATCTTAAGACACAATATACCAGTATGGTATAGATCGTGTCACAACAAACTAATAAAAATCTTATATAAATAAACACACGGCTTTATTTCTCAATTTGGTGGGCAAAGGTTGAATGCCAAATTCGATATAACTAAATATGAAATTTCAAATCCTATTTTCCAATACGCAATTGAGTTGGTTAACAATACGATGACATAGGATCGCTCGTACGGAGCCTGCCATTGTCAGAACTTCTGTGTACTGCTTTAGATGAATTACCCAGATATAACCGATTTTAGCTTCAACAATACATTTGAAATCTATAATCCAGAGTAATTCTCCAATTGAGAGCGAAACCTCGATAATGTTGAAACATATAAAGGAAATTACGTTTTATATATTACATATGTTATTAGATAATTGTTCTTGACCTATTCTACCGTCCTGAGGTCAAGTGGGCATGCCTAGCCGTCTTCCGTTAACATTTATCACCTCAAGAAAGCATAGCGGAGACAAGTGTTATTATAACTAATATTATTACTGCGCGCGAACCGCACTCGCTTAGAAGTTTGAAACGTATTATTATTTCTTAAGAATTATATTGAAATTACATAAGAATATCCATTAAACTACATTTTGCTGCACAAATTCAATTAAGCGGAATAGATATACTCCCAAGTTTATAGTTTCATGCAAAACTTTGCTTCAAAACAGTGAAGTGAGGCGTTCGCGGTGGGACCTAGTTTGGGTCTGAAATTCTTATGTTTTGTGTGAAAGTTATAACGTCGAGTTAGCGGGTGCTAGGCGAATTTCCGTCAAAGTAGGGCGCGGGTCGTGTGGGCGGTTAAGATAAGCCCCCTGTACAAGAATTCGCGTCTTACTCAAACGCCTTGTAAGTATACCTACTCCGCTTTTGTTTTACAGAGCAAATTGTTCCCTTTATTTTCACAATTACATCTTTTATTTTCTACCAAAAGATTGGGGTTTTTGGTGTACACGTCATTTATAATTGAATTATTACGGATTTGGGTGACCTTAATACTAACAACTGAAAGCTTTTACAAATTAAAAGGATGTGCCTGTATTAAAATTATAAGCGAAAATAAAAACAATAGAAAACGCTAGAATATTTAATACAAATTTTATTATATTACATTGGAAACCTTTCGACCCCTTTTATGAACGTGGGTTACATACAATATAATATAAAACATATCTTATAAAAATTTTATCTACCTACGAAACAATTGTTCATTTTTACTCGACTTGTTTTATACATATAATACGTTTTAAAATATGTTAGGAGATACTGTTTCTGTAGTAACTTTAGGGATTTGACTAAAGGGTTAACCGTATTAACCAGTAGTGTGTGGATTCAGGATGACAGGCGTGTTTGTCGACAAACTAATTCACTTGCTAACAAACTTTAACAAACCAAACTACTTTGTACAAAATTTGCAATCACACGAATAATCAAAGTGGTCCCTATATAATTAAAACTAATATTATGTTGTCAAAAAGAAAAATAATAATAAAATTACTATCACGCGGTCACGATTAAGAGCGCGACCAATAAGACTTGATTATTTTAATTAGACGTAGCACTAAGCCGCAGGTTTTAAGTTAGTTAAAGAAAAATCAAATGCAAATGTATGAAAAGAAACTGAACAGAAAGTGAGAGGGCCCTTTCAGGAATAAAACATGTCTCGTACCACTTTAAGAACATCAAAAGGTTACAAGCTTTTGCATTTAAGAGAGGAAAACAGAGTTCATTCATACGAGAAATGAGAAACTGTCAGCATAGGACAGTAGACGGCATAGAGAACACATTTCAGCGGTACGTTGAGGTATAAGTGAAAACCTTACACGCTTTTATCCTGTCTTAGTTCCGGGTCTGAGTAAAGTAAGCTATGAACGTTGTATGCGACACTAAACACTATACAGGCTGTGTCAGCGGTCGCCATTGGAGTATACCCCGCTTCAATGCTTTTGTGTCAGTACAGCTAATAAACTACGGCTCACTGCACCGTTCAAACACGATGCTTGATATTTCATTATACTCCTGTTTGCAAAATAATAAAATTCACGTCATATTTTTTAAAATTATTATAGTATATTGACTAGTCGATATTACGCGACAATACTCTAATACCACATCTCTAAAACTAAGTGCCAATTTTTTTAGAAAAATTTGACGTTTTCTCTTGGGACAGCATATGCATTATGCAGTAACACAATTATCTAAAAAAAAATTCCTTTACTGTTTTACGGTTCAAAATCTTACGTAAGTCACAGCGAAATTAAAAGGCTATTACCAGTATAAATATACTATTGCATATTTTAACATGAAAAAGTAGTTATTGTGACATAAATGTAATAGTTAGACATATGGAATCGCAGACTTTTTTGTAGTTATTGATGTCCTCTATAAAACTGTAGTACATCACTTTGCTCTATTGTCAATAATTTCCGCAGCGTACGCAATATAATGATGTTTTTTCACACTTTGGGTTACATTATTGAAGTTTTCATACGGATCCCTAACGTTTTTGAAAATATTTTATAGCCTATGTTCATCAGGGATAATGTACGATTCTAATGGTAAAAGAATTTTTCAAATCGGTTCAGTAGTTTCGGAGCCTATTCAATACATACAAACAATCAAATATTTCCTCTTTATTACATTAGTATAGATAAATGCACATAAAAACTCAACGGGCAGCTACGGGCAGCTGAATTTTATTTTTTTGGTACATAATACTATAATTAACAACGTTTGATAACTTAGAGAGCAGGATCTATCAAGATAAAAAAGTAAACACTCAACAACATACATTTTTTAATTTTAAAAACAGTCTTGACTTATCTCGTTCTAACAATTTACTATTTAGTATTTTATATGCAGAATTTTTTTTACTTATTGTACTTACCTTCAGGTGTAGAATCCATTTTTTTGCGTAAGATTTACTATGCAGTAAAAACTTTTACACGTGTTCAATGGAAGCGTCCATTAGTTGATTTTTCCTATACGTACCGTAACGGCCACATTCAGACTGAGATTATGGAGAAGATTCGAGGCAATATACCTCACTCTCAACATTTTTCGTCTCCTAGGGGATCCCTTTAGCCAACTTGATGACAAAAAACCCCTAACTAAAAACTTTTATTTTGGAGTTTTGGCCGCATAAAGCGGCCTTCGGCCGCACTGTGCATGGAGCATTCTTCTTGAATCTCATCCTGCAGCTGCTCATCCACATCTTCAGGAGAGACCATGTCACGCAATAAGACCACACGAGACGCGCGCACACGAAGCAAACGCTGCATTACCAGGTGTCTGCAAAACGCAATTTCATCTATACTAATATAATAAAGAGGAAACATTTGATTGTTTGTTTGTATGTATTGAATAGGCTCAGAAATTACTGGACTAATTTGAAAAATTCTTTCACCATTAGAATCCTACATTATTCCTGATGAACATAGGCTACAGAATATTTTCAAAAACCTTAAGGATCTGTATGAAAACTTCAATAAGTAACCCAAAGTGTGAAAAAAATCACTATATTGCGTACGCTGCGGAAATTATTGACAATAGAGCAAAGTGATGTACTAGTTTTATAGAGGACATCAATATCTACAAAAAAGTCTGCGATACCATATGTCTAACTATTACAGTTATGTCACAATAACTGCTATTTCATGTTAAAATATGCAATAATATATTTATACTATAAAAATCTCGAAAACCGCTTGACGTACAAAGATGAAATTTGGCAGGAAGGTAGTTTATAGTTAAGAACGGATTTTGCGACAGATGTGTGATAGGCATTTTCTGTTGACTGAAATATGAATCATTATCAAACTTCATAGTACTTTATATCTTCATTATTACGCAGACGTAGTCACGGGCAACTGCTAGTTTAAAATAACTCTGTCAACCTGATCTTTATTCCATCGTGTCAACAAACATAGTACCCAAAAAGTTTCAAATTACTTACCTAGCACTCTGTCCTGAAATAGAAAGGGACTCCTGTTGTTGCAATGTATCTGGTGAACTTTCCAGCAATTTCTTTTGTAATGCCGCTTGCTGCTGCTGTTGTTGTTGATTATTCTGCACTTCTGGAACTCGCTCCTGATGGCCATTGGACGAGGAGCTCACCGGGACCTGCGGCTGTCAAGTTGAATTAATTCATTGTAACTTAATAATAAACTAATAAATTTAAAAATTACAATTAATAAACAAAAATTAAGCCGTTCCCAATGTAACTTTGTTATATGTACTTTGGTCGCTCAATGCCTATAGTATAATAATATAGGCACAACAAAGAGTGGTAGGCAGACTGATGATGGCATTAGCCCAGTATGCCGTCCTGGGGAAGTACCACCACTTTCAAGCGAAACACCCATGACCAACTTGGAAGTAGCCGGGATAACGAGCCGAATGTGCCCTGTCAATTTGGACAGAGCACATTCGTCTCCTCAAGCCGGCATAGTGGAGTCAACTGTTGCACGCGGACATCTGTCTGTGGTAACAGTTGTCTATGCTCATGGACAGCACTCTAGCTTAACATCAGGCAGAGTGTGGACATATGCTGGGCTATCAATTAAAAAAAAACTAACATCACTAGAGAAGCCTTATTGCAAATTACTTTGAAAGTCACCTTTATTCTGTTGTATTATCTTATGTAAACAATACCTGCGTGTGAGAATGATGTGAAATAGGCTCAGTGGGAAGAACTACTCCAGGCGGGGGAAGACGAATAGACTCAGTAGGATAAACTGCCCCAACTGATCCGACTGAAGGTATCACTCCTGGCAGTACTCCTGTAACAAATTTGTATTCACTGTAAAATTTAGGTGACGAACGAAATAATTTTGGCTCGGTTAATTACATACCTGGCAATGTCGTAGGCAACGAGGGTAAAGCGGCAGCTAAACTCGGTATGGCTGAAGTGGAGACTCCGAGGGCAGACAATTTTGTTAAACCTGGAACAAAAACCACAAATAAGAGGCTTGCTGCTAAGTACATTAGTATATCCCATTGGCTTATTTAATTTTTTTTTATTTTTATTTATAGAATAGGCTGACTCAGAGTTAAAGAATTATTTTGTCATATTATTTTTTCTTAACGTATTATGAATTTAAAAATTACATCTAAAAATTCCAATGTTTTCGACGCTTGGGACTTAATGGGTTAATTTAAAGCGATGAATAATTTAGTATTTCTGTAGTATATGGTATTTGTAGGCTTACCTAATGCGGCAACGGCCGGCGGCTGCGTCCATGGCCTGTATCTTGGCAGTGGCTGCTGCGGCGGCGACAGCGGCTGCTGTGGGCATGGTGGACGCGGCAGGGGGACCCATCAAGGCGTTC
>JAPWLS010001317.1:0-10833 GCA_028551675.1 Tineola bisselliella
AAAGAAAACGAACATAATCTAACGTATTTTTTAACTCTTTATAGTTGTAAAAGCCGTGACTACATGTACATAACATGTAAGTATGCATACATGCAGAATTAATATAACTCTACTCAAGGGAAATGCTGCAAGAAAATCTGTTGCTGTGATTGATTATGATGTGTGAAGACTTGACAGTTTTATTACGAGTTTGAATCCTACTTTAATATCAAAGAGATTTCGTTAATAATATCTTATTTATTTCGAGAATATTTATTTGTTTATTTCATAATGGTGGTACTAATTCGAAGAAAACTACTATATAACAATGTAACACGAGGCAGTGAAACAAAACAGCAAAAATACGTCACGGGAAATCCGTTTAAGGAAACGCAAACCAGTTTATTCAATCTTGAAAATTGACATACAACCGCTTTGGTATGCCTAACATTCTGAGTTACCTAGGAAGCGAGGTTACGCGACGACGAGTCTGGAATTAGCAACGTGATGCGAAAATATTTAGAAATATTTATTCACATTTAAAAAAAAGTTTCTAAGTAAATAATAAGTAAAAATTGTTGTTGAAAATTAATTTAGTTTAGTTGAGTAGACTTGAGCGCCATTCGCTGGCACTTCATAGCGTCACTTTGTTTAATTAACTAAAGTGCATTTTCACTTTAAATTAATCTCGTCAGTTGTTAATGCTACCTAATGTAACTCTCTGGAAAATTATTTCTAAATTTACTTAAAACATTAATCGCACTAAATTAATTAAAACAACAATGTAGTCCCTTACTTTTTAATAAAAATTACTTCTTGTTTTTAAATATATTTTTGTGGTGATATATATGGTTTTACCTAAATATGGTTTTAACAATTTTAGAAGACTCAACTATGATAGATTGCCACTGTATTAGACATTGGTAGCTATTACGCTGCTTGCTACGATGCTTCTGAGTTACATTACTTAACTTGTAATTTTACAAAAATAACACATTTAAAGTTTGACAGTCATTTGACCATCACTATATTTGTAGGAACGTGAATTTCTAACAAATTTACAATGACTAAGATTAACTTGATGCAAATATTTATAATGTCATAATAACAGGAGCTATCATAGCCGAACCGCAGTTGTTTTTTCTTTTCTTGTGTGTATTAGACACCTCTATAATTCATTACACGCCATAAACTTTATAGGATATAGTCTTGTTTTGTCTTCTCCTTTTATTACTCGTCTCCGCTATAATGTTATGAGATATTGTAAAACCACGATAAAGTAGTACGGTCGTATGTAGACGACGTCCTTCGCAGAAATCGGATCTCCTAATCGAAAATCTCTGAAGATCGTCGATAAACTCCATACCGTAAAACGAAAGTTTCATTCGTTCGGCCTCACATTGATAAAAATTCAATACATTTCAAATATTTCTCCTTACAACTTTTTGATTTTCTGCAATTTTATTTGATAGTTTTTCATCGTCGGGTAATGTCGATTGAAGTTGGCAAAACTGCCATTTATTTTTTATGGTATCCGACATGTATTTCGCCTAATGCTCAATTTAGGTGTGCCCATGGTCGGAGACAACTGTTAACACAGAAGAATATTTATAGACAGCAATTGCTAGTTGGTGTAAAGGGATCTCACAAAGCAACATAGCGAATACTAATGATGTATTTAATCGCATATTTAATCGTACGGAGGTTGGCACAGAAGCAACTACACTTGAGAGCAATAAAATCGCACACCCTGGATTTTTACAAATAAAGCTGAATTTTCTTAATAATATTGATAAAAAATTAAGAAGTTGTAATGCCAACTTAAAGCTTAATTCATTATCTTTCCAATGATACCACTAAACAGTATGTAAAATGCTGAAAATGATGTTTTAGGAGATGAAATGAAACTTACAAGTAAAATTACTACTATTGCATTTAAGGAACAAGACATTTGATATTGTTATTGGATAAAATTAAACAGGAAATTTTCAATAAAATCTTTATTATTATGGACTGTTACCTCCCCTAGCTCTAATTACAGCTCCTAGTCTGTTTTTCATCGACCATATTAATTTTGAATTGATAATTCCTGTGGAATGGCATTCCACTCCTCTTTGATGGCTGATTGCAGTCCTTGGAGATGTGCAGGAGTTGGACTTCTTGCTCTTACTCGCTTTTTAAGCTAGGCCCAAACATGTTCAATTGGGTTAATATCGGGACTGCGAGCTGACCAGTCCATCACGTTAATATTGACGTCTTCCATATAATCACGAACTTTCCCAGCGACGTGTGGCCTGGCATTATCGTGCATTAGTATGAATTCTTTCCCTATAAGCCATGAAATCGGTCTGACATGGTGTTCAAAAACTTCCTAAACGTACCGCTGAGCTGTTAATCCTCTCGATCTAGATCCAGCATTGGCCCCAATAATGAAGACAATGTCGGTTTTAGAATCGAGCATTATGCCACCCCGAAACATACACAATCCGCCACCATAAGCGACACGTTCGCTTAAGCAGCATTGTGCAAATCTCTCTAATGGCCTTCTACAGACTCTTGAGCGTCCATCGTGGCCATGTAGAGTCATTCTGCATTCATCAGAAAACATAACTGACCTCCATTGATCGAACGTCCAATTTAAATGTTCTCGGGCAAATTGAAGTCGGGCTTGTCGGTGGGCTGTGGTCAATTCCGGAGCATTTGCTGGTCGATTTGCAGTCAATCCAGCTTCAGCCAATCTCCTTCTGACTGTCCACCGACTTTTGCTGACATTGCGTACTTCTTGAAGCTGTTATCCCAGCTCAACCGCGTTCAGCTGTCGATTTCGCAAAGATCTCGTCACAAGAAAGCGGTCATCACGTTCTGATGTTGTACGACAACGACCTGATCCCGGTCGCCGACAATAGCCCACTGTCTCTCGAAACTTCTGGTATACGCGTCGAACTGAATATCGACTTAAATTTAACTGTCGAGCCACTTCACTTTGGTTTTGTCCTGCCTCCAGCAAGACTATAACTTGAGCAGCTTCTGCGGGTGTAGTGTCCATGTTTATCCAAATTTTCTGTATGTGATCACAAGATGTGTTATCACATTAAAGTTCAATGCACAAATAATTACGAAATTCCTTTAATTAACCCTTTTATACCTGTCTGAAAGGAAGCAAGTAGTGCCTACCTGAAGCAAATTAATTCGCGAAATTTTGTTATTTTGATATTGTGCGTGTAATTTCCAAATAAATTATTGTTTTTTCATGACATTAGTAAGCTAACAATGTGTATTTTTATTTAACATACCTTTGTTTACTAAATACCGAAGAATTTTAATAAATAATTTGAACAAAACTAATAAACAAGGGGGTGTGCGATTTCATTGCACTCGAGTGTATTAATTTTCTAAATGTATAGCTAATAATCATCCATGTTAACTCTGCTATTGTTTATATTAATATTTTAATTAAATTGTTCTTTTATTTTATCACTCGACCGGAGCTCTATACACACGTTCCCAATATAAAACTTCAAACAAACCAGACGGATTCTCTTGTGGTTACATCATAAATTTTACACGATTTGGATGAAATCCTCTAGGGGACAAAACTCTGTTCGTTATATGAACCAACCCACGCGAAAGATTCAGCAATGTTGCCAGACTGTAGTTACAATCCACTCTTGTTTGCATTTCTAAATTTACTTACTATTTTGTTCAAATATTATGCATTCTATATATTTGTTTAGTCAAATTTGTAATATCACAAATTGTATGAACGTTTTTCTTCAAAAATGCCTTTAAATTATACGTGATATAGGCAATACTTGGAACCATAATTATAGGTTGTCTTATAAATACTATTCAAAAGTTAAATGTAGCTTATAATTTAAGAATTTGATATATATTAAATAATTTCAAATATATTCGCTGAAAAATAATTTATGTCAAAATGACATATGTGTACACGAATTTTTTTTTGATTTATAGAATTGAAATGCTCGCGTGCATTGATCGTGTAAATTTGAACACGTGTGATCTTTATGTAATGAGTTCGTAGTCGGTTGGCGCAGACGCAGGCGCTTAATGGATGCCATGACCATGTAATAAACACTGCATAAACAACACTCTTTACCATCAAGAAATACATTCAAAGCTGTTGTAAATTATTTTAATAATCTATAATGTATGCATACTTAATTATAAATAACATATTTGTAAATGTATTAACAATTCCTTTAACTCAAAATCTTTATTTGAAAATACCTTAATTACTGTTTATTTGTCAAGTTTTTTAGACAAATTTCCTGAACTTTGACGAGTTTCTTGTGGTATTTATTCTTCTCGCCATACGCCTTTCTGAAGTCACGGTAGAGTCTAACGATGAGCAAGTGCACGTCTTTAGTGCCTATGCTAATAAACGATTTTCATTTCGTTTCAGCTATACTGAACAATAATATTGTATATTATAATACTAATAAATAAAGCAGAGGCAATTATCGACGTTAATTTCTGTTTAAAAAGTTCCAGTAGTTGAGTAGGTTTATCGCGTGAGATGCGTGCCCAACGACTATTTTTTAAACTATAGCAAAAGCAGGAAATACCAATTTGTTTTCTCATTTCGTGTTCCTACTCACTTTGGCTAATACAATCAGCTGTTTAGCGATCTTAAGTTTTTTGTAATTATCATTAATCACTTTCTTGTCTTACAAATTTGGATTAGCTAATGACTTATTTTCCTAAATTATACATAACATTATAATAATAATTATTTTATTATATATTACTATCTTATTTATGTAGCTTAGTACTCACAAAATAAATTCAGATATACGTAAGAATCATCAGAATATACGTAATATTATAATTTTATTAATTCCATCGCTTAAACATGCGTAAGTGAATTCTTCGTCACACACGAAAACTTCAGATTAGTAATAAAATCATTCCATTAAACGCCATGATCGTCTAGGGATTTGTAGGAACCCGTTATCCTTCCGAACTCAAAGAAAAAAAGGTTCAGTAATTTGTCTTTACTTGGAGGATTTATGTCGGGATCACTCCTATACTGAACAGTGACTCGGGGTTGAGACACTCTTAGATACGAATTGGATGGTTCACCGATAATGGATGCGCAATTGGATCAGACCCGCACGTGGAATTGGGTATTAAAGAAAGTTAACATTTGAATAACATACAATTTTCAATAATAGCATGTCTTAACGGCTTCATTTAAAAGTATTATTGGTTACCAACTGCATCTAAACTGATCCCCAAACATAACTAGCGAGATTTCGCTATTGTAATATGGTGCCTGCTCTAATTTAATATCAGATGTAAGTGATATTTGATATAACAATTTTTTAAAATCCACTTGTAGGCACTTTTGTTAGGAAACCAAATAAAAACACAAAATAGTAGTAACTTCTTTATCAGGTATAATAATATAATAGTTTATCTTTATTTGGTAGTGCATTCATTACAAAGGGAATAAATAGACATATAAATGTCGTAGTCGGTACTATTTTAGCAGTTTTGCGGTACGATACGATCAAACGATTTATGAATCCATTGTCTGAAGACGCAGTACCAACTATACTCATTAGCGATCGACCAACTCGCGCCTTATGGCATATCTGCACTTGAAATATATTTTTGTTTTCTTGTTTTGAGTTGTCTACCACTTAAAACGTTCTCGGAATGCGAATAAAGGAATTAGACCGGAAGTTGTTGAAATTGAAAGTTGAAGAGATATGAAAGACCGTCAATAATTATTCTTTTGTTTTAAATGTTTAAACGGTTTGCCAGGGTAACATAGACAATAAGTTATTAGAACTCTTAAGACTATCTAAGACATATCTATAAAACTAGTACAAATATTTTTACGGCACTCAATGTTAGGAGATACAACAACATTATGTAGATACAGCATGTTAAACATTTAACACTATAATCTCGACGGAGACACAAGTGACCCCACAACAACTGTCTGGGGGCAAACGTTGCACCGCAGTTGCTTTTAACCGCAACATTAGACTAAAGATTAATGTACGCATATATCTCTGGTGTTGAAATTGCAATTTGCTTTATAGAGCCCATATTTAAGGATTCATATTTAATATTTCTATGCTTGTGTTCACACACGGCTATGACTGTTAGGGGTCGATAGAGGTCACATATATGAATTGACTTCGATTTGTCAACTATCTTTGAATTTAGACTTTTTCAAGCAAATTTGAGGATTATTATTATTGGGAATTAACAAAATATTAACTATTATATCCAGTTCACTACCGCGTTTATTCTGTCTGTATGTCCTAATTCGATGTTTTGATGCTTTACAGTTCTCGTGGTCAAGGTAAAGTCGTGATTTAATAGTTCAAATCTCAGTCGGTGCCAATTTTCATATGGTTTCTTAGCACCAACATAAGCACTGTAATATAATAATTTAAAAACATATTATTAATAGCAACAATCAAATGCAGGTGCTTTTAATGGCAATCCGCTTAAGCTAGATCTCATCTATCCCCGTAATTGCCGACAGCAGGAAGATAGCTGGCAGAGTTATGACGTCACATAACGTGCTAATGACGTCATAACTGCATTGCCCTCCAGCGCCGTTGACTTACCGCTATGTCACACTAACACGGGGATTTGTATTAACAAATAGTTGTTTATATTATACATAAGTTATTAGTTTATTTAATATGTATGACATGAGTGCTAACAATATACTACAATTCAGTGAGAAATTGCATGAAAGTGTCTGCATAATAGTTTGTTAATAAATAGTTAGGTATCGCTTTAGTTGAGAACCCCAGAAATTACTAAATGTAAAATCTTTTTTTCTATATTGTGCCAATTTAAAAATAAAGACAAGCTATAACGGCAGTCACTTCTTCATACAATAACGATAGCTTGGTGAGACTTAAAGCCATTTCAATTCAGTAGTTACAACGTTCAACCTCTTTCTTGAATAAATCTCATATTTGTCATGTAGGATTAAATTGTGGGATTTTGCTGTAAGAAGAAGGAAAATCCTCTAGTACAGCAGTAGCCCGTATCACATGTAAGAGTTTTAACTAAAGTTGGAAGTTAATATTCAGTTTAAAGTTTACCTATGTTGTCTGTCTCGGGCAGTTGTTAATTTCCCGTAAGTTTTTTTAAATTATAATAAATCAAATTGGTCAAATGGTAAGGAAGAGTCAACCTTCAAGTGAGGAGTAATGAATATTGTCGATGCGATACGTATGTTGAGTAAAGAAGAAGCCCCTATTGTATTAATATAGCTGGCTTTTAGACATGGATGTGCATTTAAATAAAATATCATAGAAATAGTAAATTTGTAGATAATAAATAAAATTGTGACCCCGACTAAATTCAATTTTCCGCTAGACATATGATTCAGTTATTTGCAGCAATAACCGTCAGCTACATCTCAGGAGCACTATAAATCTATCTCACTCCTGGTACTCGACTTTCCTCCATGAATCACTTTAACAAAATGCCAACTTTCTACTCTTAATCACAGCCCTGATAGTTGCAGTTGCTCTTCTAGCACGAGATTTAATGTTTCTTTTTACAATTTTACTTTTATAAATAATTATTCACGAAATTGATATTTTAATTTAATAATATTTTTTGTCTTCTAAGAACCAGCGTTATTCATTCGCGGCATTAATTTTGCAGCGTTACGTTGAACTTTGTCAAAATGATGTCGAAAATTAATAACAGCTTATTTTGAATTGTTTTTCAATGACGATGTAGCGTGAATGATTATTGTTGGGGAGAATCGGATGTGAGGATAAAATGGTTTCATGCTCCACTTCTTTCACGAACGATATTTTGATAATGGCGTAAATTTATGCATTTATACCTCGAAAATTGAGACTGCATAATGACTTGGTGTCGAGCTTGTTTTATGCTAAGTACGAGAATCAAAGAGCCTGCAAATGTATGCAGATTGTTCGCGTGGGAAGTGGCAACAAGTGGCCAACACTGCCATTAAAAAAAAACGAAACTGCATTGAAAACGTATTTTTAAATATGAAACAGAATAGCGACATAATTTCATTTATTTTATCATGTTCTGATTCATCCTCGACAGAAGTTTGAAAATTGTACAAGTGCATGTGTTTTATTTCGAGTAAAATGATATCTACAATTCATATACTAATATTATGACGCTGTTGTGTTTGCGTTTTAAACGAGTTTATGTCAGGAATTGCACTTATAAAAATTATGAGCTATAAAGGATATTTTTTCCTAATGAATCTGTGAGGGACAGTTTATAGGATTTGACAAAATGCTTTCAAAGGACCATAATCTTCTTTTTGAAAGAAAAATAGACCTCAATGATTTTAAATATATCCTTTATAAGATTAATTGTTTGAAAACAAATGAAAACTTTGTGTCAATATAGAGAAAGCTACTTCTAATTAAATTAAAAGTCTTTACAATTATCGTATTTATAACATTTGACGGTCAACAAACCTTCATATTAAGTTTCTTAATAAAATAAATGAGAGCGCAATTTGCATATAAAACGTCATTTTTAATTTTCAAAGATGGAATTTTTGCTCGAAGTAATATCATGAGATTTAATAAAACCATAGTATTAGTATTCAAAATGCAAATTTCTAGAAGCACTAGTACAAAGAACTTCATTAAACGTCATATAAAGTCATTTAGCTGGTGATTTTGAAAAATTATTTACAACTCATATTAAAGCAAATATTGCGGCACAATTGCTGGTTTTTACTATAATTTTCACATGTAATTGTTTATTTTATATTATACATGACACAAAACATGTATATAACGATGTTATATAAAAAAAAAGTCTATGATTCTACCATTGCATTACTCAGCTACAAATATAACCTTTTATTTTGTAGATGTGCTTGTTTTACAAGGTTATTTTCTAGAACTTTACAAGAGAGCTTTAAACTACTAAACCAAGAGACGGGCCAAACTGAAATTTTGTTTCCTCCTATTTTCAACTTGACCAATCCTTTCTGAACAACTTGTATAAATGAGAAATATTTCGGAAAACATCAATACATTAGCGAGCCGGGAGGCGTGTCGTCGCGGCGCTATCACCGATCGTGTAATTACACACCACCCACTAAATTTTCACAAACGCCCTTTATCTGATCGTACGCCGCATGTTAATAGAACATATTCGGAATACCAGCAGCATGTATAATTTCTGTACCCGCCGCAGCGAGACCTTTTTTTGTTTTAATAAATTACGCATATTCCTGTTCTTATATGGGGTGTGATTTTTTAAATATGCATACTTTTACTCGAATATGTTATTCCAATTTTACACCAGTAGGCAAAACCATCTCGACAAAAATGAGTAATATTTAACTGAATACGGCATGTCAGACGTAAAACCAAAATGTGCTCCGTAAACATAGACAATTGTTAGTCAAAAATACCATAAGTACGCTATACCGGCTTAATTAGATGAATATGATCTGTCAAGTGATAAAGCATATTTCCTTTATGATACCCAACTCATCCCGAAACACGACTAAAGCACTTTGCAATAACCATTCAATTTTTCACACATGCACATTCTTCATTAACATAATTATTCATCAATCATGACGCAAATGGATGATTGGAATAAGCGCATGAAGCAAGCTTGTATACATGCAACTGCATTGACGCAATTGCATATTTTACTATCAATCGACAGAAGTGGATTTATATTTTACAATAAATGCTCTGGTCTGGTTTTAATAATAGACTCTTTGAAGTCTGCAGTACAATGAATTCATCGGATTTTATTTGTAAGTGTTCAGTACAAGTAGTCACTTATTGTAACATCTCTTTAATGACCTCTCATTTTTGATCCTCAATTATTGCAAAGTATGCTTCAGACCGTTGAGTGGTATTAAAGTCACTTCATAATTGCAACATTAAATAAATCAAATTCTCTGTTCAAATATTTCTTTTTAGCGTTAAAATTCATAATACGGTAGCCCTGTAGTATCTATTCTTAATTGAATGTTATAAGAGTTGAAGAGACGTATGGAGGTAGGAAAACCTAATTCATCTATATTTATTTGTTTCTGTTTAACTTGAAACTCGAACGGCAGGTGGTAACTTTTCAATGAAAACCGGTCTGTAATTAATTTCAATTTTGATTTCATAGACTTGGGTGAATTTACGTCAATTCTACTCTTTATAGCTGATATTAATCAAAAAGTATGAGGAAATCGTTTAACTCGATTTCCTGCTTTTAACGGATCTAAATAATAATAAAATTATTACGTTCATTATACGACTGAAATTTAATATTTAATTTACTTTTTGAAGTTGATATTTGAAACTTTTCCTATTGTAACAATAAAACAAAAGAAAATATATTTTGTATAGTAAGTAGTCTGGCATGTGACCTCACTTCGCAACTGATCATAGAGAAGTCGCTGGGCTCCTGCTTGATGACGCAGGCAAAGAAAGAAGTACACCTACGAAAGTTGTTATATCCGGCTATTTCTAAGCCAAGCCAAAATCGAGTGGTGTTAGCCCTAATCAAGCCGACAATTGAATATTTTAGCGTAACATCAACCGGCGCGGCATAGAAAAGGAATTTGCTGATTGCAGACATCTATCTGTGGTTCCAACACCAGACGGACTCTTATAAAAACGTAAGAAATAAAAAAGAGAAACCGTTATTTACGCATAGTAACAGCCCCAGCGGCCATCTTTTAAGACAGCTGAATACAAATGCATATTATTATGATATTTAAAAACAATAATTAATATACGAGTCTTGTGGCGAACATTCACGTATTTAAATTATAAGGTACACAATAAATCACGCACATGCACTACCTATTGTAATTGTACTCGT
>JAPWLS010000443.1:0-18288 GCA_028551675.1 Tineola bisselliella
ATTTAAAAAATTATAAAGAACGTACACAGCTGCAGTTCTTATTAATTTCTGCAAATTAATAAGTATTGTATATTGCTTTATAATTATGTATTGTTCGTCATTGTATTGATTTTTTCTTTCTCCCCTCTTCCTTACATCTAATTGGTTCTTGTCTTTCTTTTTTATTTTTATGTATTTTTGTAATTTTATCAGAAGTGTAGTATCTATCCCTTTATCACCTTTATCACCTATCATTTAATTTATATAATAGTAGTCCTTTTTATAATATGTAGTTTTAATGTAATTTTGTAGGTAGGCTTTATAAATAAATAACTACGTTTTAGGGGGTTTATCGTTAAATGGACTGGCGTTCAACGAAGTTTATACTGTATATTTTAAATTGTATTAAAAATATTATAAAATAATATAATATTTTGTTTAAATTATAGATTTTTACATTCAAAATAATAAATATTCGTTGCATTTGTCACAAAAAAAGACAAATTAAACGTTGAATTCTGGAAACTTCTGACAGCAGATGTCGCCAGACTTTTCAACTGTTTTCCATAATTTGGGTTATCATATCATAGGTTCGCGCGTTATTATAGGTACAATTTTTATGAGAGCTACTAATGTAAATAGTATTTTTTAAATTTTTTTTTTTTTTAAAGTATGGTAATAAAAAAATTTGAATTTTAATAGTACTTATCTTACACGTCTGTTTTGAGGTAGGCAGAGAATTTAGGGTGCCAACCGTTTTCTCATCCACATTTTTCTGGAGACTTTAGCATCTGATTTGATCAAATTGGAATCAAATAAATGACAGTCCAAGCCATGGGCGTAGGCAAGGTGGGGACTGGCTCTGATCTGTAAGGTACCTAATCAAACCTAAAAAACTTAATTATCTAGGTACTAACTACAATACTTAATATCCGTAAGAAAGTTCACACTCGACACAAAAAAAATTAACCGGGGTAAGACCGCGAGTATAGTTTGCTAGTTACATATTATTTTAGACTGCTGAGCCCTGAGCCCATGGCATAAATAAGTTTCACTGTAATGTATATACCATAACATTTTTGTTGTTTTCACGGTTTATTTATCTGACTATTATGTCAAATCAATAGATTCGGTTACAAGTGAAGTTTGTGTTTGGTTTATAACTAGTAACTAGATATCATAGCTAATTGAGAGTAAATTTGAAATACGAATTACACATTGGTGTTAGCAAACCCTACTGATATTATAAATGTGAATGTCAATATTGAAGTGAAACTTCTTTAGAATCGTTGTGATTTCAAACCGGATGCAACGGAAAAAACGACAGGTAAACATCTGACGTTTCGCGCGCGAATTTCAAAATTTGTTTTTGCGATATCTCGACAACCGATGACGTCAGCGCGACCGCGTAAAGGGTTATTCTGATCGAAATTTGGAGGCCTATTCGATTTTTGTATTAAAAAATTTTTTTGTTTTTTTTTTTTTTTTTTTTTTTTTTATGATTTTGGATGGCGAGAGGGGGTGTGGAGGGGTAGGGGGGGGGGGGAATCGGCGGCGGAACCGAAATTTTTTTTTTCCGTATTCTATTTTAAAAAACTAATCTATGTAAAAGTCAAGAGGCCGTTCGCGGCCGGCTCCGAAGGCACCCCACTAAAAAAAAAAATGAAAATAAAATTAAAATATGGAACTTGAGCAATAAATTATGTAACATATGTTAAATAAAATATCTTTTAAAATTAATCAAAATACTTTCATTTTTAAACGAATAAACTTTGTAATTATCCTACCCTTGGTATATATATTCATCTCATTCTTTTCTCGATTTACTGAAGTTTCACTTCTATCGTGTATGAATCGCACACACACCTTTTTTTTTTTTATTTCCGTCTGTTACTTTTATATATTTTTATTTTCGTCAGTCATTTTTATATATGCAGTATAAAAGTATTTGAATTTTTGAGGATAGGTGTCATTTTTGGTTAAGTTATAATAGGTTTTGATATATATTTGTATAAATAATAATAATAAAACTTTATTGCAAAACAAAAGACACACACAAAATGCATTTAAAACCGGAAAGATTGATATACAATGTTAATTAATAATAATAAAACAAAAATACTTAAAAACAGACTAAATAACAAGAAAATAACAGTAGATTTTAAACGTGTTCTCAATAGACTTTGGTATACAATTGCGGTTCTAAATGTTCTAAGGTAAAGGGCCCAGTTTCTGACACTTTAAGAGTGATTCTAAGATTATCATAGGATAACTTATAAAATATTTAATGTGAATCAATAATGTTTTATTTTAAAAATAAGTTGGCGATTTCTTGAACAGATTATATGCGGTAAATAATTTTTTAACCAAATTAATAATAGAAATTAATATTTTAAAAATTAAAGTTTAGAGACCCAGTTTCTGACACTCAAAATTTATTTTGTTGTAGTTTCTGACACTAACAACGGCCTAGTTTCTGACACTCATTTGAAAATTATTTTTTAGGTTACATACTATCAAGTACCAATTTTTAACAATAAATGATATTTTATTTACTCTACAAAATATTCAACATTAATTAACTACTGTAATTAAAGAAAATTATAAGACAAAGAATCACTATAAACCTAAATAAATATTTTTACATTTTATGGAGATGTCAACTGTTCGATCCTGGTTCTTTCCTTTCTTAATTTGGCGCCAATTTGGCCCACACCGCGCATCAGCGCAGCCCGTTTTGCGTGCGAACTGCAAATCTAGTTGGTCGCGCCTGCACTAAAAATCGAGTTGGCCGCGCCTTATGAGTGTCAATAACTGCAACATGCCAATAAAATTGAGCCTAGTTATTGACACTCATATTTTAATAATAAAATATTGTTTTTAATGATATTTTAATATTTTATAGCGAAGAAAAGGCTATTATTAATCATACAATATATAATTATATATGTTTTTATACTTACATGACTGTTAAAACGCGTATTCAATATACGGACACTCTTACGTCAATAACTTAGACTACAACTGAAAAATCGCTTCGACCGTCACTCAGGGCCTTAAATATTTTTTTTGTATAAAGTTGTTTTGTTTATAACTATTGCTGTTATAAAATCAGTACTTAATTAAATTATTTTACTTTTGAAAAAATTAATTAACTCATATAAGAAACAATTTTTTTTAAAATTGAAATTAAAATGAAAAGTGTCAGAAACTGGGTCAGTGTCAATAACTGGGCCTTTTACCTTATATAGAACTGCTATTAGCTTTAAGATAAACGTTAAGAGGAAAATGTACGTATGAATTGTTTTGCCTTTTTAAAAATATGGTTCTTTAAGTGTTATTTTATTGTTTTGTTTTTGCAATTGTTTTATGTAAAAAAAGCGTAACAGTGCTTTTCTCTCTCTTATATAAGAATATTTTTATATTTACAATAGAAGTTACTTGCGAACGTGAAACAGTTAATTAAAAAGATTAGTTTTAAATTAGATGACATTGTTTTATATAAAGCACTACATTAATGCTTTTTAGAATTAAAACAAAGCTATAAAACTTACGAATACAACGTAGAATTTATATACAAAAAAAGCGAAATAAAAATGTATGTATGTTATTTAAATTATTACAGATAGCAAAGTTCACAGAAAAATCAGTGTCGCGAATTTCTATCTATATGTAAAATTTTGCAGAATAACTAAGGCTTAGCCTTTTTTAGTTCATCGTTAACGTTACTAATGAATCCAATGTTTAAATAAGGTTTTTATTTCAATACTAGGACTGCTTGACATTTACAGTCGTATTTTTTATAAAACTTAATATCTAAATATATATAACTCAAAGGTGACTGACTGACATAGTGATCTATAAAAGCACAGCCCAAACCACTGGACGGATCGGGCTGAAATTTGGCATGCAGGTAATGTTATGACGTAGGCATCCGCTAAGAAATTATATTTGATCAATTCCACCCCTAAGGGTATAAAATAGGGGATGAAAGTTTGTATAAATCTTATTAGATTTATTTCATTCATTATTACGCAGACGTAGTTGCGGGCAACAGCTAGTAATTTATAAAAATCAAAACGAGGTTGCGATCGCCAACAACTATAGTAAAAAATAATTTCTTTTTTAATAAAAAGTATCCTATGTTATTTCTCCAAAACTATGTGTACAAAGTTTCATGATGATCGGTTCAGTAGTTATTGCGTGAAAAGGTAACAAACAAACGCACTTTCACATTTATATTAGTAAGGGATATACAAAGTACTCGTATATGCATTTTACTCGCGACCATATCCTCTGACGTTCTTAAACAACAGCGCCATCTATTCGTGAAATTAAGTACTATAATAATCTATTCAAATAAATGATATTGATATTATTGTTGCAAAAACAAATGAATTTACAAAAAGTATTAAATATATTATTCTGTTTCCACACGATCGAAGGAATTGGCCAATCACAGTGTTTACGTGTATAGTAACTGCTTTCTTTCTTGTGTGAGCGGGACAAAAAATATACAGAATGGTGCTCTAGAGTGTGACGAAAAATACTAATAACTATTTTTAATTTCGATCATATATTTTTATTATAGGAATTAATTTAACTACTACAATTTAAAATGAAGACTAACATTAAAATTATAAAAAACAAAATCGCAAAGGTTTATTTATAAGGGACCAATTCGTGTCGTAACTCATAAAAAATGTCGTAAATATTTTATCAGGTCAACGTTTCAACTGTCGTCTGATTTCCCTTTACGCTCGCTTTATGACGTGAGCTAACAAAATCTGAGGATAGCTACGTTAAAATTTTCATTGCTGACTCAGGGAATTTTGCTATTGAGGTAACCTTCACGGAGGGCGCATATTAACGTTCTACGTACTAATGCTTTAGGCAAATGCAAGTACTAGTTCTTATTTTCTACGATGTCTGGAATCGTTCGAAGCTTTTTTTATATTAGCCCAGCATATAACTGTTACCACAGACTGATGTCTGCGCGCAACAGTCGACTCCACTATGCCGGCTTGAGGAGACGAATGTGCTCTCTCCAAATTAACAGGGCACACTCCTCTCGTTATCTCGGCTACTTCCAAGCTGATCCTAATCCTGAAGCTAATATTCATTAAATGAATAAAAATCTATATAAGTTACTCTAGTTCTTAACGTAGTCGGATCTACAAAATAGCAATTTTACAAGCGATTAAAAGTTGTCAATGTGCATAGTTTGTTTGTGTACATTCTTCGTTGTACAATACAATTGAGTATCTCAGAAACTATATAGAAAAAGGTTTTTTTTTCTTAAGATGAAGAATTATTATTTCAACAAAAAAAAATTGTAAAATATTAGTTTCGACTATGTAAATAGGACATCTGTTTTTATTTTTTTATTTATTTACTTTTAGTAAATGGGCTCCAATAGAGCGCTTTTACTCGTCAATACATATACAAATATAAATGAAATTAATTTAATAATTATCAATTTGATTTAGCTGCTGTATACTGGCATTGTTATCCTATTTATATATTCATGTCATCCTATATATTATATACCTAAGGGTAAACACAAAATGACATGGATTGTGGTATATGGTATAATATTATATAGATGTAATATAATGGTCCTGTTTACCCCCAAGAGAATAAAAAGCGTGAAGTACATTCGAAGGTAATCCGAATCCAAGTCTTGGGATATTGGAAATTAATTATGGAAAGTAAACAAAAACTAATTATAAACTTGAATTAGTATCTTACCTGAGGTTAAATCTAGTTTCTTGGGAAAGTTTTAAAGGTAGACAGAGTTAATGTGGTCGTTTATGTATTCTGTCTTAATCGAATTCTGATACACTGATATATGGTTACTAGGTTGCTTGTTCAAGTAGATATTTGTGTATAAATTTAGTATGCCTAAATCCCTACTAATATTATAAATGTGAATGTGAGTTTGTTTGTTACGTTTTCACGCAACAACTATTTAACCGGTCATCATGAAACTTTGTACAATATATTTGATGAAATGAATGAATGAATGAATGAAATATTTTTTTTTACTATAGTTTCCAACTGACTATAGTTTCAGCTGTTTGGAATCATATTGATTCATTTCTATTGAAATGATCTCTGATACTTATTTAATGTCTTAAATGCGAGTGAAGCCGCGGGTAAAAGCTAGTATATTTATACTATAATATATTTCATTTTCATTGGCGAAAACTTTTATAGGCTTTTTTTTCATGTGTATGTCTTAACTTTTTTGTATTTAGCTGTAAGTTTTCCAAATAAATAAAAATAAAATAAAAAATAATATAAATGTGATATTATATGGGGTGTTTGATTGAAAGACCACGTATGTAATCGCTTGGATAAGTTCTTCCCTAAATCTCACGTTTATTAAGTTCGGAATAAAATAAATTTAATACCTTCTACAAAAGCCCAATGTTGATAGCATTAGATACAAGATGTTGCCACGTATATTGATATTAATCTAATAGAATAAAACGAAATAATACGGAAACAAGAAAAATACCAGCATATATTCTATTGTACATCCCCATGGAATCCCTTGACCGTAATAAATTATCTTTACCCTTCAAATAATAATATTAAAAAATATATTACTAATTTATTTTTGTTAGCCTCTGTGGTGTACGGGTTGGTACGCCGATCTGTTGCCCGGGAACTCAGCAACTATTATATCAGTGCAATTGTTTTAAGTTTATTGTTACAATAGAACAATGCGTTATTACAACTGTTGCTTATTATTAATTGGTTAATTGTATGTTTATATTTGTTTTTTGTTTCAATAGGATTCTAATACAGTAATGCCCCGCTTTACGCGAGGGATACGTTCCGGAAAAAATCGCGTTAAATGAAATTCCCGCGACCATAGAGAAGTTGATGACTACATTATGTTTAAACGCACTCTTTAGCGTAATGCGGGGCAACTGAGCGCGAAATTTGAATAGTGAAACCGCGCATAACGGGGTCGCGTAAAGCGGGGTATTACTGTAATGTAAGAGAACATAATTCCAACGTTCATAATGTAAAGAGTAAAGAAGAGATTCGTTTAATATTTTTGTTTATGTAGCAAATTTAAAACTAATTATATACAGTGAAGTATAGCATGGCTATTTCTCTTTGATGTATACCTAGTAACGATCGCATTACGATGTATCCCGATCTCTCAACCTGTCAAAGATTAGACAAGTATCAATTATGTAGATGGGACAAATTTATTATGATCGATGTGTTAGCGATTGCAATCATTTGTCATTTGTTTTTTTCACAAACAAATGCGAACTTTTAAATATTATTTTTGTGATTTTTATATATCTATACTAATATAATAAAGAGGAAACATTTGATTGTTTGTATGTATAATCCTACATTATCCCTGATGAATATAGGCTATAGAATATTAAGTATAGAATAGAGTAAGTATATAAACGTTAAGGATCCGTATGAAAACTTCAATAATGTAACCCAAAGTATGAAAAAAAATCATTATATTGCGCACGCTGCGGAAATTATTAACAATAGAGCAAAGTGATGTACTACAGTTTTATAGAAGACATCAATATCTACAAAAAAGTCTGCGATACCATATATCTAACTATTACAGTTATGTCACAATAACTGCTTTTTCATGTTAAAATTTAAACTTCATAGTACTTTATATCTTCATTACTACGCGAACGAAGTCGCTGGCAACAGCTAGTAAAAAATATTGTGAATATTTCAAATATTAACATGCTATCTGCCCCGCATGATCTTTGATCGAAAAGATAGCCCATACTTAAACGCAATATGAGACCGTTTCCACAAAACGGCTGACGTATTGGGCCACAATTTACTATGATTGCGGCCTGCCCCGGATATACCCAGTTGGCATTGGTCCAGTACATTTTTTTGGGTCAACTCGCTTAGTATGCTCTGTCGCGTTTCATCCGATATCCGGGTGGGTTGCTATTTGTAAGACAAAAATTTAATTAGGATCTCCTTGGCTTCTTCTCTTCACGTAAAAACAAAAGACGTAATAGGGTTATTGTTCTGTTGCTCTAACATTCGATTTTACTCTGACATCTTAAAGAAGATTGCTACTCCTTTCAATTCGCTATACGAACTCGCTCAAAGTCATAAAGCCCTAATTCTAATTCTAAACTATTAGTCTAGCATATAGTTACATACATATTATATGTAAAATGTATTATTTATTTGTAGAGCCTACCAATAAAATTACATTAGAACTACATATTATGTAAACTAAATGAAATTTTAATTATAGGATGGGACGTCATGCTCAAGGTGATAAAGGGATAGATACTACACTTCTGATAAAATTACATAAAAATAAACCAAATAGATGTAAGGAAGAGGGGAGAGAAAAAAAAAATAGAAAAATATATAGACTGTAAATATGACAATATTCATTCGGGAATTCAACTCGATAGATAACTAGTGAGGAGATTTATCGTAAAATTTTTAAATTAAGTTTAATTTTATTTGACCGTAGACAGATACCGTAGCTTTATGGAAATGGATTGCAAATAACTTCAGATCCGTGGGAGGATGCCTCAGGAGACTGAAACAGCTACCTTTTGGTTATATATATACCTATATTATATTTTTATATAAATATGCATAAAATTCTCAGGTTTTATTTTAAAAATATATAGAAAGAATGGCTGTACTGATTTGTATACTGGTTTGGTATGTGTTTTATAATGTTTGGTGTATATGTACCAATGTAAATTATTTCCCGATTATGAGTTTTATCGCACGCGGTTAACAAATCCCCCGCGTTCCGCATGCGGTTACTAATAATCATTGTAAACGGACAATAATGTGTAAGAAGCTAAGTGAATGGAAATTTAAGTAATAATAATAAAAATAATTAATAATAAATTAAATAATGTCGAAAAAAAATTTTTTTATATCGTAAGTTTAATATTTTTATTTTTGAAATAAGAAAAGTAATTGGTATATAATCGAAAATAAATCTAAAAGTTAAAATTAAATAAAATTAACTGAAATTAAAAATCCTAATTGCAATTAACTTGTAGGCTTCTTTGCAGAGAAAACACAGTTCCATTGAAGGCATAAAGTGCGGTTTCGTCCCCGTTGCACTCATATTTGTGTCCCAATTTAATACCATTGTGACCCAAAATACAACTGCGGTCTTTGATATATATATTTTTTGTATAAATACTATCATATATAGTATTTTATATATTTTTTTGAATAATAAATAAATAAATTTATTCTTAATAATTATTATCAATTTACTACCCGTAAGAGGTTATTTAGTAAATACAAACATTTTTACGAAATTTTTATCTTATTTATATGATAAAGATTATGTAATCTAGAATATTTATTTCAATATTTACAAGTTTATTTATTAATAACGATAGACTGAGTCAAATAGGAATATAACCAAAGTAGTTTTTTTTTGCTCTCTGTTTTGCTTTTGGTCTATTCGTTCACGAAGCTAATGGACAAGAATATCTTTGTAAAAGCTTTTTGCTTAGTAATGGGTTGTAGAAAAGAACATTCTAGCGAGATCTGTGCTACTATCTGTTTAATGGTAACAACTGATTATTTATATTAAACTGCTATTTTCTTAATGATCCGTTCACATATGTCGCCTGTCGGGCCCGGATTTTAATCGGGTGTTCCAGTGGAAGAGTATTTTATATGAAGCTATTCACACTCGTCCGACACCGATTTTGTGTCGGCACCGACAAGAAATGTCGGCTGTTTTGCAAGCCCTCTACGCCCGGATAAAAATCGTCTCCGACCTCACTCGCCTATGAGTAAGTATGACGCTGTTCACGTTTGTCGGATGTCTGAAGCGATAATTCTCTCCCCGCTTCCCCTTTCTCCGCCCACTCATGCGTCAAGGCCGCAGACTACGTATACAAGATCGCAGCGCGCTTGCATATTTGTGTTTTGTTTTTACCTTCAACGGGGTCCGATAACCGACTAGTGTGAACAGAGGCGCCGACAAGCGATTAAAATCCAGACCCGACAGGCGACATATGTGAACGTAGCGTTAAATAAATAAGCAAAGATGAATGTTTAAAACATATATCACATTCATAGTGTCTCCATTTGAAAGCTGAGCATGTCGGTCACCTACATTTTCATCTCGAGCGTGAACACCCTCGCAATGAAAAAGAAGCGCTTTCGTCGCTGCATGTTTAACACGGAAATCCCACTTAATTACGCTATTCATTTCCGCTAAATTTTGTTTGCTTCAAGCGTTACCTGAGAGGATGTTTATGTTTCAATTTGTAATTTGTGCTTCATTACACTGTTATATACGTTTAAACTATACCTAGAAATTGTTTTTTTATTAATTAGATTCTAACTTAAAGCCGTAGAGTTCTACAAATTAATGATATACAATACGAAATACTTACTGTTCCCGCTGTAACCACAAACCCTTTCAAATGTCAGATTGAAACAATCAAGATTAATGCGGTAGTAGTCTTTTAGAATAGTTTTCAAATACACCACTAAATTAGGTTTAGAAAAATTAAAGCAGTCTGTTTCAGTTTTTATTTTAATTTTAGAAATAATAGTAGAATGGACAATACCTAATGAAATGGTGATAGGTCTTATGACTGTATCATGTTTTACGTGTATTTCACTGACTTAAAGAAATGACGATGGGTCAAGTGACCGCATAATATTTCAGAGTTGTTTTGGCTAAATGAGTGTCTTTTTATTGTTAAATAAAACCTCGAAAACTTGATTTTTTTTTTTGTCAATGAATCACGTTCATAGTAATAATGTAAAAATCGTATTTTATGAAGAATAGAATTTTATACAGGTTTTGTTCAAATATGTGAAAGGGACGATAAAAATTTCAAAGGGTCATATTTTATGGGTCCAATAGGTACTATCAACGTAAATGTAACTTTATTAGACTTTTAAAACTGAAAGATGTTGTTTCAGAAATACTTTACGAGATACTTAAAAGACCTCGCCTCCACACCTATGTTGTTTTAGGCTCCCATTTACAGACTTATTTACAAGGTTATTTCAGGCGTATATTATATACGTGGCACGGATAATTTTTGATTAAAAATAATTTTATTGTCCTACATACGTGTCTTCTGAACGTGTTTTTTTAATTAACAATTAATCAACTGTCGCTGAGACAAATTAAGCCGGCATAGGGGATACGACTTATTTATCTGTTGTAGTAATTTGTTTGCGGTCGCTAAACGTCAGATAAAACGTCTGAAGGTAAAAAACAAAACTCCTATTTTCAATCTTAAGAAACATAGCAACGAAATTTAACATGCATAATAATAATAATAAATATTTTATTGCTTTAAAAAAAATAACAATGCTGATACAAATTTAGTCATAAGAAACAGGGGGGCTACTCAGGCGTATCCGAAGTTTCGTGTTACGGCCGTCACTTCTATAGTTTATGTGAGTTTTGACACATAAGCCCGTGAAAGTCCTGTCAAATGTCCATAAAATAAGCATTGTGTGGCCTATCCGTCGTGACGTCGCGTCGCTGTCAAATCCGTAATTTCGTGAATGATTACGTAAGTGTTCCTGAGTAGGAAACGTCCGTATTTTCGTCCGAAGTGCGCCTGAGTAGCCCCCCAGATTCAGAGCAATTGGCGATCTTATCACTAAAAGTAATTTCTTCCAGATAACCAATTGTCATAGAAGAAGTAATGTAAGTATCGGACAATGCAATTTAGATAAATAAAATACATAAATATAAGTAAATAATTTCAATATATACAAATATTATTCAGAAGGAGGTATAGTAATTTAAGTTTAAGTTTAAAGATAGGGAGAGATGGTGCAGAATAATTACATTTTTGACAATACCTATATTAACGTCTAAGTTTTAACCATATTTGACCTAATTTTACCGACTCCACGTTCAGAAGGGCTCTCAACGTGCGCCGAGCCCCCACGAGCGTTATGTTTTGAAGAGAATACCCTATATCCCATTTCATATTATAAAACCACGGTTTCAAATATAAACATTACAAAATAACTTATCAGACTTTAATGTTATTAGTACATAGTGTTTATGAACCGTTTGTTTTTATTTTTTTAATATAAGAATTTTACTAGGGTTCAGTTCTTATTCAGTTCACATATAAATTACCAGCAGGTAGGAGTCATCTCTGTTATACCAGTTTAATGAGACGAGAGTTCAAGTGGACTCTTTTTACCTGACATTGTTGTCAAAATGCAATGACGTCACTCATGGAGAGTACAGCGGACCGGTCACTATACAGTGTGTTTTAAATTTTTTTGTTCTAGCTAATTATTCATTTATGTATAAATTTAGCTAATATCTCAGTTTGAACTCAAATTTGTTAAAGGAATTTTTAATATGTATCATTATTTTATTGCTGTTTTTATGAATTCTCATCTTAAATATTGTCTTTTTTTTTTTTTGTTATCAATTTAGTTGTAATTTCCATAAAATTTTAATTATGCATTTATTATAATTACCTAATATTTTATTGGGCACTATATAATATATTGTTTTAATATTTATCTTGTGAAAACTGTCCTATCCTATAATTAAAATTTAATTTGATTTAATTAGGCTTAATTAATGAATAATCTTAATTTTATGACGTGAACAATAGAGACAGTTGCTAGAAATTAGTCTTTTTGAAAGATCTAATCCAAATATATAGGTCCTATCTTAATATATAAAAATCCAGTGTCATATGTATGTTCCCAGTGAACTCTTCACCAAGTCAACCGATTTCGATGAAAGTTGGCATTTTATGTGTAATTTGGTCCAACTTGAGATATAGGATAGTTTATATTTCGATTAATGGTCTTAATAATTTATAATTAATTTATTACATTTTTTGTAACAAACTATTTTCAGTGTTGACAGTAATTGAAACTTTTTATGTCATTCATGCTGTCATTTCATTTTGGACGTGATTCGATTAAAGAAAATTGTCAGCGATAATTATTGTTGAGTGTTTATATTTTTTGTTCAAATGTACTATGTTATGAGCCGTCGGTGTTTCATATCGTTTATAGGCTTTATTTGAATTAAATTGTCAAACGCATTTACACAAACGGTAAGTTTTGAACTGTTGAAGTGAATTACATGTATGCATGTGTGTTTCTTTATTTGAAAAAACATATTGTGTACCACTATTAATGTAGCAAATTAATGTAGCAATTTGTTTTAAATATGATTTATTCTATTTTATTTGAAGGAAAAATGCCACGAGCCAGACGAGCAAATATAGGTCGCCGAACGCGTAATGCAAATGATGTGGCATTACTAAGACGATCACAGACTGCAGATGAACGTGCACAAGCTAATGCATCGCAGCGTGAACGTAATGCAAGAAATAGATCTGTGGATCCTGTACCCGTCGTGCTGTTTTGGCTAAAATGACGCGTGCTGCTTTTAATTACAACAGTCAGATTGATTATGGTATGTTGTGATGCGGCTAACTTTCCAGGTGAAACGCCCGGCATGTGCTGTGCTAATGGCAAAGTGAGATTGCCAGCATTAGAAACTCCACCCGAACCATTGTATTCATTAATTTTTGGGACATCTCAAAAGTCGAAGCAGTTTTTGAGTCATATTCAACAATACAATTCGGCATTTCAAATGACTTCTTTTGGTGCTACTAAAATTATTAGAGATAATTTTATGCCGCGTTTAAGGTAAATACTTCAACAGGATTGTCCCATGTTTATGATAATTACGATATAAAATTATGATACAACATCTACCTAAAATTGCATACATGTTACAGATTCAGGGCCAGATTTATCATCAAGCTGGTTCGTTATTGCCATACCCCGACGCTGATCATAAATTTTTGCAAATATATTTTATTGGTGATGAAAATCGTGAATTGGATCAACGTTGTGCAATTGTTTTGAATACAAGACGAAAAAATATTCTTGAGCTACAAAGGTTTTTCCATCAGCATAACGCATTAGTTTAATTGTTCAAAATTGCTCTCAATCGTATGCCATCTGATAATCACAAAATCGTAATAAGGGCTGATAGAACACCTTTTGGAGAGTATGAAAGGCGATTCAATGCGCCGACAATTGATGAGGTTGTAATTGTAATTCTTGGTGATCAGTTTCAATCCCGTGATATTGTACTTCATCGCAGAAATGAGCAATTGCAACGTGTTTCGGAACTTCATCGTAGTTACGATGCATTACAATACCCAATATTGCATTGGAAAGGTGACGATGGCTACCATATCAATATACCAATGATTGATCCACGAACAGGTAAATAATTAACCTATTTTCAGTGTGTTGACATTTCATCATTTGTATAAATTTCTAAAGTCACAGTTTGTACTTTTTTTCAGGTCTACATGTACAGAAAAAAATTAGTGCCATGAATTTTTATTCGTATCGATTGATGATTCGTCCACAAGAACAAAATTATATCTTGAAATGTGGTAAACTATATCATCAGTACATCGTTGATGATGTATGCCAAAATAGAATCTGAACGTCTTAATTTTATTCGTTTCAACCAAGCAAAATTAAGATCTGAAGAATATATTCATTTGCAAGATGCGATAGCGAATGATGCTAATGTTAATGACATCGGACGTTTAACTATATTGCCATCTTCGTATATTGGTAGCCCACGGAATATGAACGAATATGCACAGGACGCAATGTGTTATGTACGAAAATACGGTCGACCGGATCTGTTTTTTTGTTTGAATAAATGAATTTGATGTATCAATTAATTTTTTTTCATATTTCACTTTATACGTAGCGAAGCACGTACCGGGCCGCTAGTATACTACTATATAAATGTGAATGTGAGTTTGTTTGTTACGTTTTCACGCAACAACTACTTAACCGATCATCATGAAACTTTGTACACATATTTTTGGAGGTACTAGAAGTAACATAGGATACTTTTTATTAAAAATAAATAAATTATTCTTTACTATAGTTTCCAATTGACTACAGTTTCAGCTGTTTGGAATTTTTCTATATTTATTTTTATTTCCGTCTGTCATTTTTATATATGTAGTATAAAACTATTTGAATTTTTGAGGTTAGATCACATTGATTCATTTCTATTGAAATGATCTCTGATACTTATTTAATGACTTAAATGCGGGTAAAACCTAGTAATACTATGTAACGCTTTGAATTAATCCAAGTAGGTATTACAAGTAAAATGTAACATAGTTTAGTGAATACAAAAACTTTAAAAGCAGCATTAGAGTGTATAAAGATGAACTAAAAAGATAAACTTAGTCAAAGGACGGCTCTTTTAGAAAAATCAAACATGCTTCGGTCATCTGCTTGAAAAGTATATGAAAGGCCTTTAGAAAGTGGACACTGTTACGTAGTGAGCGGGCCGTTATTTCAAGTTTTATTTAACTAAGACTTTTTCGAAATTATGTCGATACTGAATGTGTACTTTCACCGCTCATTATAATACGTTATTGCATGAACACTAGCTATCACTGTAAAACTGTCTGCGTTATTTATTATTTTAGTAGTATATATATAAGACACTATGCGATATTTCAAGTAATTATTTAACAACTTTTAGCTTTTAATAATTTCTATGCATTAACCCTTAAATGCATGATTTATTCTGACCTCTTGAAAAAAATATATCTTGTAGACTTGTACATTCTAATGCAGGGAGACATAGAAAGAAATAAAAGCGAAAGCAAAAAAGTGCTGCCACTTGATAAAAAATATTGTCCTGATAGTAGTAATTCTACAACAGTATGCGTTGCGCTCGTAATAATGATTTGGTAGCCGTGTTAGTGGTATGTTGCAGTTTTACGTCAATATGCATTTAAGGGTTAACGTTGTGTCAAGACGTCCATAGACAATCGCGACACAACCAGAGACTATGGCGCTGCGAAGCATGGCAAATATGAAATGTCGTTTCTTTACATATATATGTATATTTTTTTGTAATATATATTTACTTATTTAGTATTATTTATATCTTTATCATTGTAATTTGTAGTATTTTTTTTTCTTTTTTTTACCCTACTATTTACTTCCAGATCTACTACCCTAAGTTTGGTTGCCTGGTAGAGATCACTGTTTAGTGATAAGGACGCCTTTTGTTCTTTATTTTATTCTGTTCTTCTTCATAAGTATTATTTTGTGCAATAAAGAGTTATTATTATTATTTAAAGATTAGCATGAATAAAAATTTGTCAGTTCAAAAAATGTTTATAAAATTATTTTTTTATGTCGTGCCATCAGAGGGCGTTTTAAAACTAAGTTTCTACTCTTATTTATTTTTTGTATGTATTTTTGATAATGTTATAATGTTTTATTTATTTACCAATAGATGGCGTGTAGAACGTAACGTTCGATTTGGTTTACCTAATTAAATAAAATATTTTAGAGATTAAAAACAAACTATATTTAAATCCAATTTAAAACACCAGCCCGAGAGACGAGAGGGGAGGAGAGAGACTCTTTGTAACATTAGCTTTAAAACAGTTCCTTTTTTACTTTTCTGTAAATCCTAGCAACTTTAATGTTTAAAAGATATTTTACTAAATACCTTTTCCATACTGAAATTAAGCTAACTTTTGTATCTTTTTTAAAAGGACGTCTGGTACTTAGTCCATAATATGAATATAGATACCTAATTTTTAGAGATGTGCCGATTATGACTTTGGCCGACTAGCCGACTAGCCGATTAGTCAGTTGTAAATAAGCCGACTAGTCGGCCGACTAATCGGCCAAGCCGACTACGGTTTAAGGGATTCCCGTGACGCTTCGTTTACAGCTGATTCGCTGCAATTTCAGTCACTACTGACATGTGGACAAATATAAATAACAAAAAAAGTTTTTTGAGTTTTACAGCTCACTAGTTTGACGATAGTTTCAAATATCATCAGGCAGAATTGCAATATATGTCATTAAATATTATGTTGATTTGTTTTTTAATTAAGATACTAATTTTGTTTGATAAATGTCATCAATATGTTTTCTTTACAAGGAAGTAACACATACATTTTATTGAGAAATAGACACAAAGTAAGAAGCTGGATAGTCGGCACTTTTTACCGATTAGTCGCCGACTACGATAGTGGCCGGATAGTCGGCTTTACCGACTAGTGGCCGACTAGTCGGAACATCTCTACTAATTTTATATTTAACAACTTTTAGTCGATCATTATCCCGCATAGTAACTAATAAAATTTCCCTTCCATTAACAAGACGTTTCCATGCGTACGTACACACTAGGAAGATATGATGTTGGGTCTATTACTTCGACACTGGCCTGGGGGCCTACTCAGGCATATTCAAAGTTTCGTGATACGGCCGTCACTCTGTAGCTTACGTGAATTTTGACATATAAGCCCGTAAAATTTCCTGTCAAATATCCGTAAAATAAGCATTGTGTGGCGTATCCGTCATGACGCCTCTGTCAAATCCATAATTTCGTTAATGATTACGTAAGTGTTCCTGAGTAGGAAACGTCCGTATTTTCGTCCAAAGTTCGTGCTAGTGAGTAGCCCCCCAAAAACAAACGCGTTCGCACAACAGTGGTGGTCCTGTAAATAGAATAGAATATAAAAGGTTGCCCAAGGTTTTTAGGCAATTAAAAGCAATCTAGTTCATATAATTGGTTGTTTCAGGCGTTACTTTGCGGAAATCCATATTAAAGGAAATTATTTGAAATTATTTTAAAATAACCTCCACCAACATTCAATAACTTGTCTCGACGCGTTTCGCCAGTTCACGTGGCATCATCACGATACGTTTGGTCGCTTCGTCTTCGCTTCGACGACTCAATATAATAAATAATTTCCTTTAATCTAGTTCATGTTTTTAAAAAAACAAATGAAAGACACATATTGATTTTAATGTTTTTATTTTCATGCTGTCATAAGATTTTGTAGTAACGTTTAGATAATTTAGTTATCTTATAAACTTTGAAGAGTAATTATTTTATATTGAAATTCTGACGCATTTCTTCTATAATATATATTCACGCAATCTTTTGCTGGCAGCAACATACGCTAAATTAATAAACCAATATATTAAATAGACACCAAAATAAATACAACATTAATTTAATTTTTTTTAATTACTCTTAGGAAAAAAACTGAATCGCGTTACATACTTAACATAGAAGGTAATGAAATTATTAATTAACCTATTGTAAGTATACAGTCTTTAAAATTCTATTAGTATATACATGTTTTTTTTTGTCATCGAATGACAATTTTTGCTCCAATACAGTTTACGAAGCGGGTAGTTGTCATTTGTTTTTTCATGTGCCTCAATATGTCGCTT